>LUCM01001575.1:0-13540 GCA_008360955.1 Fasciolopsis buskii
ATATTAGTTTCCCAATACGAAAGTGTGTTTCGTCGTGATTAGTAAAGTTTCGCTAATTAAAGCTTATTCTGTTTCCTAGATGCTACAAAATATCACAATCGTCTCGCTGTCGATGTCCAAATTGGTAACGATAAACTACAGCGTTGGTTTCAAATGTGGAAGCCGATTGGTTTGTTCGATTAGTTGTCTGTAGAATCCATAAATAATAATGAAAATAAACAACCGAATTTATATAATACTCCTGCACCGTTCTATCACTTCATCGTTTCGTCTTGTATTACTTGCCATTTGTATGCTGAATAACTGTAACTAACATATACGTTCGCGGTGTATCTTGCATCTTAAAAGTGTAAGGTTCTGTTTTACGAATGAACTGGCTGAAGCCAAAATTACTTATGCAAGAAAGGAAATAGGGTAAAGCAGATGGATCTAGCTACTTGTATGGGTTTTACATTCCTGTGGTCGTATATCGAGTGAGTTTGTTTGCGCATACGGAAGGCCCGATTGGCCCACTAATTTGGGCATCTACGGCATGAGATATTAATTCATCTAATTTCGTTTATTTGAAAACTGTATATTCATGTGGGGATGGTGCTCGATGAACAAAAATCATCTTCATGTTCATCTAGTATTGACAACTTCATTGCCTGATCAAAATGATCCTGGGTAATGCTTTCTCACTCTTGTGATTGACCTCCGCATTACTAATACGTCAGCAGGCATTAATAAGGAACTAAAACGGACAACGGAAAACTGCACATAAGCCGGTGTACACGTTTTTGAAGCCATCCCTGATACAATATTGTAGTACTCGGCATTTGTGGTTTTTTGCGATCGAGTAGGAATGTAATTCAGAAGTTAGGTTGCCATGTTATCTGTTTAGCATAAGTAGTCGGGGCGTTACTGATGTGCGCATTTCTTATAGCACGCTTAGTTTCCGTAACTCAATTTGAATTCGGGTATCAAGTGCAACGGGGAAAGTAGGAAGTAGGCTACTAAGTAGCACGACAGACATTTGACCGTCCTTTGGCAATGCACGAACTTGTTTCGGGCACACAACCGGAGGTCGCAGGGACGAATGCTCATAGCCTCAGCTGTAAGACCCGGGACTTCACCAGTCTTGACAGCCTATTTCGAGTTTTGTAGATTATTCTGAGCGCCTCAGTCGCATTCATCATCGTTTAGCGTTGAACAGCAAAGTGAACCCTATTGGCGCTGCCAGTCCCCCAGAGTCACAGGTTTCTATCAAAAGATTGAATATGCAAAGGGAACAGGAAGAAAAACATTCGGTAAGTGATTGGAATCAACCAGGTGTAGACATACAGTGCTTGCAATGGCTGTGATCCCCCCGGTGTTTGACTAAGCCGGGATGTGTTCACAGACCTGGTCGAGTGGGCGTATGGATTTTACGTTGCCCCTTTGGGACAGGTGGGTATGTGCGCACAGAATGGAGACATAAAATCCGACACGCTCTCTTTTTTGGCGTGGTTGCACGAGTGACTTTGATGTAAACATGGTATGCGATTTCATGGCATAAAACGTCTTATCGATAGTCCTGGACAATATGCGGTGAACAACGTCTGCTGGAGCGGCCCTTTTATTGAGCAAACTGATATACCACACCTTATTTTCGGTTGTTGCTTTTTATGTTGTTCTTCAGGCTGTTCGATGGTTTTGCCAATGAAACATTCAGGATACCCGTTTTGCCGAAACATCTCCAGGAGAAGGCGAAGCTTCTCATCGATTGTATCTTCGGTGCCAATTTTTCGTGCCCTATTCGCTTAACATACTAGGTCTATTTTCCCTTTAAATTACACGACACTGTTGAAATAAATGTACCGTCCGTCCTATATAGCTGCTCTCTTCATGACCAGCAGTGCGGAGCCCTCAACCCCAAGATTTAGCCAAACTTTACCAATGTGTTATTTTACCACTTTATTCTATCCCGACATCAGTTCCGTACACCCCCCCCTCTATACACACAACACTCCAATTTTGTAACCTATCATACTTTCCTTTCATTCGTTTATATGACATGATGGAAGAATGAGTCCCATACTCACTAAGGCCCACCACATTGTGGGAAGGGAGCACCTTCACACTGGAACTTGGAGTGGCACAGAACCACATGGATCCACATTAGGTCAGGTGTGGTAACGAGCCGGACAATAGCGAGATGCCGTCTACCACAAAAAGAAACGACAGATCTGGGACTGGAACCTCTGAACCTTTCGGTGACAGATGTTCAATCCACTCGACCACCGGTCAGAACATTTAGTATTTTATACTGGCAAAACCATGAATAACCGAGAACGAGTTCGTTTGCCATAGTTTGTAAGGTTATTCGGAAGTTTCTCCCAAATTCTTATATCCCTTCTAGCTGTTTTCTCTGACGCGTACCAAAACAGAATACACCATATGCGTGGGACAATCGGTGGTTGTGATGATACATTTCTTGAATTCGAATAAATTAGATAGCATGAGAAATTGACAGTTTTCTGAATTCAGTAAAGTTGTACTGAATGCAGTGGTTTTCTTTGAACTTGGCATATTACGTGTGGAAACAAGTTTAGGCCTGGATTACTTCATGTAAAGATACGCCAAAGGCTGAATCTCGGTGTTATCCAAGACATTTGATGCCCTGAAATGATAACTCAGAGATACTTTTGAGGCAGATATTACCATTGTAGAACCACAAAGGCGCATGAGTTAAGAATAATCCCACATTGCAGTTGTTGGAAGCCACACTAAAATGTCTGCAGATGTACTGAATGAAAATGATGCTCCAATCGGTTGCCCGTGTTTGTCGATGCTGTACTTCTGGCAAAACAAGTGTCAATCTGTTGCGAATAAGCCCCATTTTGTTCTGTCCAGGGGCCCGTACTGCATTACTGTTGAGTTACACATACAGTGGTTAAAATGATGTAGACTAAATTTCTACCTTATTTGCTAGCTAGGTAACGTAAAAGTTTGCGGCCCAATATCGAAAAGTTCTGCCATTTTCCGTTGAAAAAGTGTTCTATTCTTCACGTGGTTACGTGGTGGAATGAAGAGTGTTCGCATGAAGCTTATTCATTGAGTTTCGGCAAGGACCCGTGGCCACATATATACATAAGCATTCATCCACGACAAATTCTTCATTCTGTGCATTTGGATACTTTTGGCTGTTACAAAGACTCTGGCTGCATCAGATACACAATGGACCTACTATAAACCAGAACACGGTAACTCACTCAGGAATACTGTTTCGGATCGAAATATCCCAATGACAACTTGTGACTTTAACAAAAATCCCCATATCCTTCGTAAACGATGTCATTGAATTTCCTTGGTTTTATTGTGGCTATACACTGGTAAAATTTGGATCAAATACCCAGACGGAGAAAACCTAGTATTACGAATTGGTTTGGTGGGTTTGATAACGTGGAAGCAACCCCAGTTAAAAATGCAACTTTGGCTGTTCTACTTGCGGGCGGTTTAATTCCTGGCTCCCTTAGCACTACCTGGTGTCCATGTCGCTTTAGGTTTTGCATGTAAGGACCGAAAATCCCTTTTACTAAACGCATCGTTTATATGAATACGGTTATCTGAATTTCGAGGGAACTGGTTTTTTGCCCGTTTCGTTTTGGTTCGCAAACGGGAACAATTAGCATCCGTCTTAGGTTGTTTATCTGATAAAACCCTTCATTTCAATAATTTTTCTGTGGGTAACAACGGATTTTTCTGATTTTAACACTATTCTAATAGAAATATTTAAGTATACAGGTACTGTCAAACAGGTAGTCATATTGACTAATCTTATTACTACTAGGCGTTGCCTTACCTATGATCGCTGATAAGGTAACAGAAGTCAATGCTTCACACTCGTTTTCTTTGTTGCAAATGAAGTATCTTTCAAGGCATTCCTTCTGCCTTACGATCTTTTGACTTCTCGTTCACTCTCATTCGGTGCCCCTGGTAGCAACCGAAACCAGGGCACGCTAGTGAAAGGTGGATGATTGTTAAAAAAAGACCGCCCAACCCCTAGAAAAAAATCACCTTTCAATCCCAAAGAGTGGTAACCCTTCCGATTCTCAAAATTATCGTCCCACCGCTCTTACAAATGGTTTCTGGAAATCATGAAGCCGTCAACCATGACTAACATCCGGTGTTTCCCAAACCTCAAAGTCTACTGAGCAATCACAGATTCCACCGCGCCATTCTGCATGGGGCCCAGTGGTTTTTGTTCCACAGTCCTGGTCGGCTGGTCTCGATAATAGCAGAGAACCTCAGCTGACCATGTTGGAAATTTCTAACACCTTCGATCGGATCAGGCATAAGAGCTCGCCTTTCATGATCCGTCACGATATTCTATTGCGGATGTTATCCTTCCTAAGCAAACCACCTCTATCCCACTGAATGCAGTTCTACCTCAACCGTCCCTTATGAACGCTTGAGTTCTAACATTTCCTATTTGAATAATGATTTCCCGTCGGCCAAATTTCTATTTTGTCGATGATACTACTTCCTACTGCACCCCGCCCTATGAAGTGCAGCTGAAGCTGGCCAACTAATATGCCGGTCAATGGCCACACTCGCCCAAGCGGAAGACCTTCACTGGTCGGCCTGGAGCAACTGGTGAGTTGTTAATTCATATACCTGATCAGATGTACACCCTGTTTAAAATTATCTGGTATTCAACAGAATGGTTTTCAATGCACCAAGCGAGGAAATTTCGCATCCGTAGCAGTGGGTCAATTCCACCGAAGCTTATTCAGCCGATAATAAAGACAAAATCCGATAGGTTATTACCCAGAAAATCTTGTTGCGGTTGCATGCCATCCACAAAGTTGAGTAATGTAATACCTGACAACTGGAATGAGATAACAGAAGCATTAAGACTATCGTGAAAAAAAACAATTTAAAAAACGTAGAAAGCACATACCGCATGTAAAGATTAAATGCGAACTCATCAATAAATGCATAAATGAATCATTCACGTTAGTAATAAAAACAGCAAGAAAGGGCAAGCGCCTAGAACAATCCACAATCTTTGAGAGCGGTTTTTATGATGACGTCTGTGACCGCATCAAACACAAATTGTATATTGTTAGTATCAGTGGCACAAGTGAAGTGAGAATAGATGTCTTTCCCTTTTTCTGAACCCGTGAGATTTTCGAAACGGTTTTGAATAAAGCGCGACGCATCCTCATAGCTGTTGGCACCTGAAATGAGGAAAACCATTGAAATCTTCATAATTTTGGGCATCTTAAGATGTGTACAGTGAGTGATGTTCACTTGTTAAAAAACATGGTGTACAGTTCCGTTGTCCTCCGGTTTAGTACCACGTCTTATTTAGTTCACTATTTAAGGTTTCCCGTATTCTACCATGTCACTTCGCAATCATGCACACTCGTTCTCCGAATTCTTCTAAGCATTCATTAAGCTGATGTGAATTCAATCGCCACCATTCTCGGACTAAACTGTAACGTCGAATGCTTACTAACTTGTACAATCGTGCTGTCCTCTTGCTCTATTCTTGACCAGAACTTAATTCTCCACCCCCTCCCCGTCAGACATAATCCACTTCCATTTCCCCAACTAAACCGTCTATTCCAAATCAAATGTCCACATTTTTGTTCCTCCTCCAATTGTAACCCACTGAGCATTACAATTTGAGTTTCCTGATGGAAAATTCGACCTCACATTTTGCACCTCGACTCTTTTTCTTCAAACATCACTTTTTGTCGTTTATCGTCCACAAACATCAGTGACCCATCTGAATTAAGTTCACATCTTTAGGGAACAAACACCCGTTCTTTACACATCCTAAATGTTCATACCTGGAAATGGCTGGTAGAATCTTCTAACATCCGTTATGGAGGGTAAAGGCAAGCAGCTTGATGTGATCAACAAATAACCTCTCATTAACTTACCTCCTTACTTGCACACCCGATAGATCTGGCGACCACTTTCATAACCTTGGACGCATCCTTATTTTCGATCGTCTCCACTGCTCAGATAGGTCCGTTTGTTTGCTAATCGGACTAACGTATTTCTATACTCTGAATAAACTACTCGCCGTAACCAGACGCCCGATTTGAGATAATTTACTCAATCGGGAAAATTCCAGCGACTTTCCGGCTTTGTATGCCATTTTCCTCCGATGTTTCCACATCTTCAAGGTACGCATCTCATTCTTCTGTACTTTTCCAAACCCGGAAAATCAAAGTGCATTAGATTGTTTAACCAAGCACATGACTACATGAACTTTAAAACGACAAGCATTCCGCCACTGCTGTCTCTTCCGTTCTCGCCGCTCAACACCGCCTTGTGCAAACCAGGAAAAGATACTAGTTAGTAAAACAGAGTCAAAAACGCTTTTTATTAACTTCTGATGGCCGAACTTTACGGTCCCTCATTCAACCCGTTTCTCGCAATTTCCGCTGCCCGCACTTTCCTCTCATCAGTAATTCCAACGGCGGACTCATTTGTGAACAACATGAAAAGCCAATGTTTTGCTCCCCGGTTTGCTTCAATTTCTACATTACCCCCTAACTATTTTTGTTCTTGTTGGCCACGCCTCTGCACCCCGTATCAGTACCAGGAAGATCCAATAAGCTTTGTGCTCTATGAACGTACGCAAATAATCCTGCATGGACAGTTCTCCATTCACCATGCTTAAAATATGCCCTTTAGTTGGTCCCTTCTTTACATTATTTTTCTGCCTGTACATCCAGTTCCCTGCCTTCTAATTCCACTGAAGCAAACTGAAATGCTCTTCATTCTCAATTGAAGCGAACCCTCTGACCCCAACAAATACGATACAATGGATGCTGAGCGATCAATAACAACGGGATTTATCTGTTCCCTCCTTATGCTACAGAAGGCATGGTTTCTGACTTCATTTGGATACAATTCCCGTGTTGGTTCGTTTTTAACTTCCGCAGGGAATTAAACAATCGTTGGGTTCAACTTGGTGATAATTGAAAAGTCTGATCACTGACATAACACGCGGCATGGTCCAAATACGTACTCAACTAATCCAAGTTACGGAACTACCCACTTTTTACTGCATACTGATATCCTGGCATCGCAATACCTTTTCCTAGATTAATCAAATTGAATCTCTCGACCAATGCAGTGATATTTTTGATATCAAGAGAGCCTATGTGATCTAATAAAAGCGGGGGTAAAAAATTCAGAACGCTATGCTCCGATCTCTAATGACTCATATTTCCCTCAAATGAGTCCCAAAGAAACCATCAGACTAGTTCAAGTGCCTAACTGGCAAGATGAGGCGCAATCTGATGGGTTAAAAGATGCAAATGTTCAACAAACAGCATTTTATACCTCCAAATATCAGCGCAATTCATATGGACTAGAATAGGGAGTATCCTGGACTTGAGAGATGATCGGTGCAGTAGCATTGTTATATCACCGACATCGTTTAGCAACCGAAAAACTTAAATTTGGTCACAGAAAATACTGTCACGTTAGGGACGATGGAGAATGTGGTGCGAAGAAACTCACCCGTATATTCGGGGAAGCAAATGGTCAGTGGGGATTTTGCGATCTTTGCCTCAAATAGGTCGCGCTTGTTGAGGAACAATATGATGCTGGTTTCAACGAACCATTGATTATTACATATCGACCGGAACAGACGAAGTGACTCCACCATTCGATTCTGATCGAAAGAAGTAGAAGACAAATGACAGTAGGCAGCGATTTAATGGAACATAGTCACCCCAGAAAAGCGAAGCTGACCTTAAAATCGACTATTTTAACAGATGAGAAAACCTACTTGATGCTACTCTGTATGGTGTAGTTCGACAACTGTTTTTTTACTATTACTAGTTTTCTTAGAATCTAGCTCAATGACTGCAGCTTACCGGCTAGACCAAGCCTGCTTATATGTCAGGAGAAACGTCACAAATGCCAGTTCCCACCTCCACCAAGAAACTTGAGGAGGTACGCAGAAGGGTATCATCCAAGCTGAACAGGTGAATGCGCAAGTCCAGTCGCATTAACTCAGTACTAGGAGAGCGACGCATCTCAGGTTCCTACCATCGAAGTAGCAAGTCAGGAAGCTTTGACTCTTCCCTGTATGTTTAAATGGAAGGAACCTGTTAGCGGCTGGTAGTAATAACACTAAGATCCAGACAATACATGACCAACGCCCAGATATTGTTTTTCTCAGAATTTCGTCTTCGCGAATAGGGCTCACAAATATATCAGGTTTTCAGGGTTCTATACAATTTATTGGCTCTACCAGTGAGGCATTGGACAAATATGGACTCCACAGTGTCGTAATTATTATGAAGAAAAAAGCCAATATGCAATAATTTCCCGGCAGCCAATATCTTCCAAACCAGATGTAGCTTGTTTCAAGGGAGCTCTTCAGAACTTGATGGTGATAACCATTTGTGCGCCGACCAAAGCGACTGAAATTGAATTTTACGAATTAATGCAAGTTTCGATTAATAGTGTCCCAAGACGGGATCTATCGCTTGTTGCTGGGGCTGGAACGGGCTCAGTGGCCTGTCAGACTAGTCAATGCGTCATATCCCAGGACGACCTCGACTAGGCCAGCGTAGCGAGAACAAATTTCGATTGGTAAAGTTCACAGAAGAGAACGGGTTGGTTGTCGGCAACACCCGCTTTCAACCATCCCAAAAAACACCTACTAACAAGGTATTCGAACGACAGTCGTACAAAAAACTAGGTGCACCATATCTTTGTGCGATCTGGCTGGCTTCGACGGTGGTGGGTTGTCGCCCGTTTCGGAGTACAGTGGCGTATAATAGACGATGCCGACTATGTCTTGGTGAGTATTCACCTTAGGTTCCAGTTTTCTGCATGCTAAAGGAAGCCTCCAAAGATTCCATTAAATTTCGTCATCCTGGGAATGAAGAAAAAAGGGTAGAAAATCAATGGAGGATTAAAAAAAGTGGCAAAAGAAACCTCTGAAAGAAATTGGGAATGGTCTCTGCTACTACTCTTCTGCTGTCGAACAAGGCAAAAGAAGCCCGCCCGATGAAAAACTTAAAACACCGCAGGCTATGGCGTGGGGCCACACACTCACCAAGAGATGAGGTGTTTGAGAAGATGGATGTCGCGTCCGGAATTGGTGACTTCGACAGACCCATTAATTAAGCCTCGAATGGGAGCTACAACTGAGTTCGCTGCTCTGTGACACAACAGGCTACCACATTCCAGTATAGCGTCGGAAAATCGAGAGATAGGGAGAAAATTTTCACCATTTTCGCAATCAAACAACAGCCCATCATTTTCAGTTCGGCCCAAATCATAGAATACTGCTAAGGACTCGTCAACTGTAGAATAGAAGCACTGCAGAGGACAGCATTCCGGCAGAAGTCCATAAAATGCACTTAACATCGCTGATTAACAGGCTTCGCGAGCTATCCCGCTTGGCCGGGACAGGATACCATCAACCCGGACGGAGATGGTTCGCTTACTATGGAAACCCGATTTTCTTGATATCAGAGACGGGGAGAATGTGAACATGAGCAGTTCGACAAAAAAGACCGCACCAAACTCGTTCAGAAGCCCTACAAATATCTGGCGTGCGTAGGTGCTTTTTTATGGTTGTCAAACGAAGCCGACCAGGAGCATGCGACGGTGGCCAGTAGATCGCCGATGGGAAAACAAGATCGGAATCCATGTTTGGGGTCGAGCTTGAGAACCCAACGCAGTTGGTCGGAGGTGACAGTTTTAAATACTGTCGAAACAACAGATGTGATGGTTTTTAGGGCTAGAAGGATTACCATGCTTAGGATTATAGAAAATCATGGCATGTTTCCGAAGATTCCGAAGGGTAGAGCGTTTGGGAGAGGGACAGAATGTGACGTAAAATAGGAGCCAACGAAGGGGAATACCGTCCGGACCGGATGCTTTGCAAACGGTCACAGAATGTAGTGGTTGGCGGATCTTCTAAGTGTTATTACGAGGTAAAAAGGGGAATGGCGGGAAAGGAATCCGGTGAGTAATAGGTGGGTAAAGTAGAAGCAAAAACACCTTTCTTTTGTGGCCCACAAACAAGATCACTAGAGGGACTACTACAGATGGGAGAAATCGAAAGAGCTAAAATTATGGGAGAATGCGTTAGCAAGCGACAAAAATGTTCGGCCATTGGTGGCAGATGAGATTAGGCCTTCGGCTTTTACAGCGGACGAAGCCCTATTTAGCTTGTATACTTTCTGAACACTTGTTCCTAGCTTGCACGAAGAAGTGGTGGGGAACGGGAGTTGGTGAGCGGCTCCAGCGCTGAAATGTCTAGCGCTTCAAGCGTACAGCGCAACCGTATATGTGGTCAAACTACTCGGAGGAATCGTATTTGTCGAGTTGGAAAAGTACGGAATAAAAAAATTCATGATCCGAAAAGTGTCGATAAAATCGGAAACGGACGTGGAGATGACTGAAGTAAAGCAACAATCATTCTACGGATATGAAGCTAAGTTGCGGCAACCGTCCCAGTCGGCTGAATAGCAGCCACGAAATGTATGTTGAGGAGGGCAGAGGGCTGTGTCGGGTGAAGCTGAGGGAGAATGTAATGACAATAGCCCAATGAGCCAAGAAGCGCAAGAGAAATATTTGAGCTAAAGGAAGAACCGAAATGGTGATAAGATCAAGAGTGCGCGGACGGTTGCCAGCTCGGTCAGATATATCGATCCGAAGGTAAATTCGCTGAGGTAGATTGCTGACCGCAACAAATTATTCGGCTTCGCGCTCCATGGCGTGGTGTCAGAGGAATGCACCCGCCATTCACGATTATGAACACAGAAATGTTCCAATATATCGTTTCCGGGGTCCATCACAAACAAACGAACAATGCTCAAAAACAGAAAATCAAAAATGAGCCAGAATTGCTGAATCAATGATAAATAACACAAAATTAATGAGTGAAAGAAGGAAATTGGAGTTCTAACCACAATAGCTGAAATTCGCAACTGGAATGGTTAAGATTTGGGACCCAGAAGGCGGCAGCTGAATGACGAACAGAAGCACAGACAAATGCATTGGGAACAAACAAGTGAAAGGTCTAATTGAGAAATCGAAGATTTGTAGTATCTGATAGGAAGAAACTTTAGTTTAGGTCAAAAATACATCAGGAGGACATTGAAAAAATTGGTGAGTAGAATCAATACTGCAGTTTTGTCCACGAATGTTGGAGAGGATAATGAGTTTCTTCTGACTTTTCCCGTGGATAGCGATAGCCTGAGAACGGTAGCGCATAGGATTTTGTAGTGTAACAGTTAATGCGAAAGAAAACCAGCAATCACGGTACTGGAACCTGAAGTAGAGAATTATATAAGGCCTCAAAAGATCAGCTGTGGCAATAAACCAGGAGACATCAGAGCCCGCATTCTGAGGACATCTGTCGTCTTAAGATACGCTAATGACCTCGCTCTTATGAACGACAGTGTGCGAAACCTTTAGTATCTCAAAGTGTTCCCGCGCCATAGTTCAACTTCAGCACCGATTCGCAGAAACGTGCTGTTTTCCGATTCTCCCACGGATAATTGTAAGAAGAAAACCAAAATATCACAAGGCAGAAAGATTATAGAGAAGTAAAAATCCATCGAATGCAAGGATAACGGCACTTGGTCACACTGCCTGGTCATCATCGTCATCGTTCAGCGTTAAACAGCAAAGCAAGATTCAATGATGGCTCCGCTTTCCTCAAGATTACATATTTCCATAAAAAAGCGAATATCTAAAGGGAAGATGGGGCGGACCTACATAGTTGGGAAAAGATAAGGTGCTGCTGCAGCCAACACACGGAACACAGTCTAACTGTACAAACCCATGTGTTCTCAATCATTCTGAATCGTTAGAAAATGACAACACGACCGCCACTATTCACGGTTCACTGCCATATTCTTTAGTGTCTCCAGCCAGCTAGTCGTCGAGTCTTTCAGACCCCAACCACCAAGGCGTGAGATAAATACCTTACCTAAGTCCGTTGTACAGTTTCTCATTCCACGTTGCCACGTCATCTGTTGGCCTCCACATGGCTGCCTGGTCTCAAACCGCTACATCGGGGAACCTCGTGGACCCAATCAGGTAATCTAACTCCACCTACTAGGGGCAGCTCCTTGGCTAGGTTTCTCATTTTTTGTCCAGGACTGACCAACTTGATCATAGTTACTGTCAAAACGGCAATATACATATATATACAATCAATAAGAATTGAGGGTTTCATAGGATCAAGGTAGTTTTGAAAGTAATGCCATCTTGGTGCGACCATCATAACCACTACTGAACCCGTAATAAAGACGATAATGGATAAGTGGTGACCAGGATTCAATTCGGCGTGTCTGGGATGTGTGAGGGGCTCAGAACAGTGACGAAAGCGCATGGGCACAATGCCATTATTCTAAGCATAAGCTAAGAGATCGAAAACGTTTGTCGCGACCAAATCGAGTACTTTCCGCGATTCCTTTGTCTCAGCATGTTACTTGAGAGGGAATTCCGTGACTGACATTAGAATGATTTTCTAACCATCTGGAAAAAAATGCGGTTCTTGAAAAATGAAGAAACTTAGTGAAGCCTGAAAACCTCCAATCCGCCAAAAAAACAACCTTATTTATCCCAGTGTGAATTGTCAACGCAAAAAGCTAACTTTGACTAAGTATCTCCCGAGAAGTATCGTAACAATTCATTACAGTTCAGTTTTTCAGAACCAGTAACCTTACGCCTACGTGCATTGGTCTCGGTTATCACCTCACAGCTGTATCCACTCCCAGTAGAAAAACAGAACAAGAAAGTGAAACATCAACTGCAAAGTAATAACTTGAACGACCACATAGGAGAAAGACTTCAAACGTAGGAACGCCATTGACTGTAGCACTGGGCCATATCATCCACTGTCTCCAACCACAGCTTCGGGAGATCTCGAGAACCCCAACCATGTAGTCTGACTGAATCTGCACGGATCAGTCCGCCGGTTAAGGTTTTCACATCCGTGTCCCATGCTATCGACTGGCCACCTCGACCCATATTCTAACCACCACCTGCATTAAAAAACACTGCACTGCAAGGCAGGTGTCCTGTAATCATGTGCAAAACAATTTCCAAACATCTTAATCCATTCCTATTCAATGCCTCTTCAGGACAATGAACCCTATGGCCTAGGTACTAAAAGTCCTCCCACCGTACTCCACTATAACTGATGCATCGGTCTTCAAACAGCGACGGTCTTTGCACAACTTTTGTCCTCAACAGCCATGTCTCTTAGCCGTACGTACGGCAGAATCAACGGTACTGTCGTCGGGTATACTCGACGTTTAGTCGGAAGCCGAATGTCACACAAATGCCAGAGACCTCGTATTGGTGAGTGCAAACAGAGCCAAGAAACTTCATCCGATAAACGACCACCCGATGAAATGCAACTAACCACGTAGTAATCTGTCTGGTTCACTTAATTCTTCCCTTCTAAAAACAAGATTCGGCTTCGAACGTGAGAAAAACGCGTCCGATTAAGAAAACCTACCAAATTATTTGGATCCCCATTCGGCGGCACAGCGTCCTCCATTTT
>LUCM01001576.1:0-23121 GCA_008360955.1 Fasciolopsis buskii
CGATGTTTAAGTAGTATGGCTGGGATTGGATGGATTGACCGGGTGAGTGATATTGAGGTTAGGAATCTGGCATTGGGTACTGCTTCTGAGACTTAAACTGGTTCAGCGATGAATTGTTTAGTAAATCGCTGGTTTGGTCACGTGTGGTATGACGAGCATCGTCTACCATACCCGCCACTTTTGTGTTCCTGCCCTTAAGGAATGTGAAGAGCCATTGCTGGAGGCCAAACTGTGAATGACTGTGGGAGAACGTGGGCAGCTGAAGAAATGTACAGCGAACTTAAGGTACATCGTGAGGCGATTCACGCCTCTGATAGGGTAAGTACAGAAGAAAATACTGGGTTTTTTGTCTTGGCGGCCCTCCGGGCCTTTTGGGGGGGGCTGAGGGAAGACATTTTTTTTGGGGGGGATATGGCAGTGAACGTGAACAGTGGTGATCACGCTGTCATTTTCTATCGAATCAGAAATGACTGAACACGTGCGTTTGGACAGTTTAGGCTGTGGTTCCGTGTGTTGGACTGTAGCCAGTTCTTTTATTTTTCCCTGCCTGTGTAGGGTCCACTCCCTGTTCTTTGGATATTAACTCTTTTTATATAAACGAGTAACTCTGGGTAAAGGCAGCTTTCAGTGAGGCTTGCCTTGCTGTTTAACGCTGAACGATAATGCTAATGATGATGATGGTTTTGCTTGCAGTGCTATGCGCAAAATTGTTTTTTCAGCATCCAACGTTTCTTTGATTCTTCCCACTTCTTATTATACAAAATCCCTATCCACCTAGCCCGGGTTGGGGCGTTTCGGTTTTCGACTGATTTCAGTAAAAGACAGTCGGTTTGATCTGTACCTTTTTGGTTTCACCCTCAGCGTTTATTCCATGAATATTTGGTCCCTCTAATAAACAAACCACTTTCGTTCAGGTTGATTGCCTTCCGTCTCAACCATTTGCAATGATTTCGGGTGTACCCAGAAGTTCAGTAATTGCGTACGCCCTCTTCCCTCTGTTTGATAATGAGATATTGCCGACTACTCGTAACTCGATCCATCCTTCACAGTCCTGCTTCTTATGGCACTCAGCTGCGAACATCGATCATGATCGCAGTATAGTAATTGCATCTTTAGCTTCCGACCACCAATAAATCTTGTTGCACAAGTTGCTTTCGAAGTCTGTCTTCCCTCCAATTCCTTAAGCATCGTTCTTTTTGTGCACAGTAATCCACCGTTTGAACATACTGTTTATCTGCAAGCTTTTTGCCTTATTGGTCCATCCTTGTACTTCACTTTGTTTTCAGTAATGCTTGTAAAGCTCATTTCCTATTCCCTATCAGACATTTTTTTAACTTCAGCGCATTTATTATCCAAGTTCAGGTCCCTCCCGCACTTCGGTTTTCCTCCATATGTTGGATGGTTTTTCGTCCGCTGCCTTTTCTCTTTGATTATATTCAAAAGAAAGCCACACTTCTGCTCAGTGACTCTTCGTAACCTCCAGTCGGCAATGATAAGCCCAACGTCGGCCAGCTGCTTCGTTTCCTCTTTGGAATAGTTATCGGCAATTCTCCCCGTTACTCTCTCCATCAATCTCGTACATAAATAGCTTATTATATTTATCAGTTTTCTGTTGCCAAATGTCCCGTCCTTATCTTAGGGCTTTTTCACCGCGAGCCGCTTAACCATAGAGTATTTGCCCACCTTCTGTCCTCTCAAATCTGTACGCTTTTCCTTCTTTTATAAACATGATCAACAAACTGGTTCTTCACTGGATATTTCTCTTCAGAAAAGGACCACCACACTTCTAAACTCAAAGTTGTCTCCCCTTTTATATCCGGAAGTACTGACATTCGACTTACAAATGGGACTATTCAACTTAGCCACCAAGGGTTTCTATATTAATGACGTTGCGGCAAATTTTCAAATTTATAACCTTATAGTCTGTTTGATGCAGAAATGCAATTTGAACAAATAACCAGTGCATTGCACAACGAAACGTCTAAAACCACTTAACTTGACCTCGTGGATTGCGCGGTAGTGTAAACCCCATAGTAGAACGTGGTTGATGTTCTTTCCGACCACTTCAAAGTTGTATTTTATCAGCTTGATCGAATGAGATCCTCCGTAGTGCGAAAACAATGCGAATTGGAAATTGGATTTTATGGGAGGAACGTGGAATCAGGTTAATTATTTTCGAGCTGTCTAGTTTAACTTTTCTGATTGTCATTCCTGATTTCTTTCCGCAGTGTCCATACATCGCCTAATCATCTTTCATTTACTTCTGTCCGGTGGTACGTTAGTAACTACTTTTACTTGCTTTCAGTTTTGAATCCCAGATTACAGGGACAGTGATCAATGGTTCCGTTCGAGTCGGTGGTCCTCCCCCTCCAGAGTCGTGGTCGCCGGCCACAATTGATGCCATCTTATCGTCACTGAGACTTAAAAACCCGGAAATATTCACTTCGTAATTGACCACATGTTTTCTACTCTGAACTTGTAATGTATTTTGGACCAAAAATCGGGCAGAATACAAAATCGTCAGCATTTTCGCTCACTTGCCCTGTCCCTCCACTACACAGTACACTGTGGCAGACAGAAACTATGTGATATCGTTTAAATGTTCCGTCTTCTCTGCATTCGTCGTACTCAGTCTATGACTTGACAAAATAAAACCGGCGAACGCAAATGGCTGGTTGGCACTCTCTTCGCATTTTAGCCTCTTAGCGATTAAACGCTCCGATAGTGGGTTGCTAGATCGACGACCTGAGTTCATTCCGAGCAGAAGAGGTGTCACAGCCTAGCCAAAGGCTGAAATAGCAGCCCGAAAATTAGCTCAAGTGACCGAATTGACTAACTATAACTGGATTGCAAAGAGCAGACTTTAATCACTTGTTTAATTGCTACGAGGGAAGCCCATATTTCACTTCTATTGCGAATGCATATATTTTCGGCGTACCGGGACAGTCTTGAGAGGGTACTAAAATCTTTTACAATTTTGCTGCGGTCCCAGCTAATCATGTTTCTCAGTGTAGCATTTTTTCTATATAAGAGACCTGTACAACAGTCGTTATTAGGTTTATATCAACCATGGTTATTTATGCGATTGATTCATTGTCGTCTTAACTGTGCACCACGTTGAACATGTTCATTGTGTAATGCTGCATGTTCTGCAATGCAGTATGCTGTTGATAAAAAGAAAGAATATCATGGTTTAGGCAACACTGATACTGTTCCCTAAATCAAACAAATAATGCGATCGAAATTGGTGTCCGCATTTCGTTTGTGGTAAATATTGATGCGTGGATCTAAGTAACTCAAAACATCGAGGGTGCTGCCGATGACAGCAGAAAAATCCACCTATTCAATTTAGCTGTACCGCGTTACTAAGTGCGACTGTCGGCGGCAATTCACTTGCATATTCAGACACGTCCAGAGTTAGACCCCGAACGTGTCTTCTGTTAGATTCCGACAACGCAGTTGACAACGCTCCTTATCGACAGAACAGAAGACCCAGGCAAGCGTGAACATGCGGATCTCGTATGCGATCAAACAAGCGCAACCAAACAAATGTCACAAAATTGATATCAAGCGTCAATCAGACCTTAGAGAAGGTGATGTCTGAAATTAATCGATTTTCCCGGGCAGATCTGTGCCACTGCGGGAGCCTCCGACTAGAAAGCTGGGGAGACTTCTGATAAGTGCGCAGGGTGGTGAATGGGGAGTGTAACAGCGTGAACTCAGTTTGGCTTGAACGAATGTACATGTGCCATGTATGTAGGCGTTTTGTAGGACACTAATGAGCGGAATGTTTGGTGTGAAAGACCCACGAAATGGTCGAGTGGGAACCAAAATCGTTGCCAGTGATGCGGTCGCGCGAATCGTCATCCAGCTGATACCGCACCGTTACGGTCCAGACGTCGAGAAATGGCAGACGACCAAAAAGTCGGGAAGCCAAATTGCAATGTTCGGAAGCAAGGCGTCGAAGGCTACCAAAGCAAGTCATGAAACTATCGATGGAACCAGAATTCTCATAGGATTTCGTGGGACTAACGAACAAACGAATTGATCAAGGCTACAAAAACGAAAAGAAGCGAGGACCAGTGTAGCAACCACGACGTATGTCAAATGTGTCGGAAAATGTGCTGGGCAAACGATCTTCCGACCGGATCGCTAGACAGAAGTCTTATTCGCGGGCTGCTGCATACCAGTGCACTTCTGACTTGAACGTATTACAATGAGCTCGTTCGGCAACGCAGTGGAGCTGATCGGCTGCGGAGTTCAACCTGAGAGGATAGCCCCAATCGAAGCGGCAGCAGTGTCAACTGACGGCTTCTCTAAAAGTGAGATATTGCCCAATTCGATGTCTCAGCTGGCGGATGTAGTCACAGGCTCAGGCGTGATACAGAAATGTCCTGAGGAAGTCCCGTTAAGTTAACAACGAACCTTGAACTTGCAGGCAGTAGTCTGTAACCAACTTATGCGGCTTCGAGACGATCGATGCTAACTGTATCGACGGATCGGAGTCGATCAACACTGAAGGTCTTATCTTGACAAAAAATCATGCAAAAAGGGCTTCGTTAGGTTTTTGTAGTATTTTGCGCACCGAACAACATGGATATGTGCATGCGAATATGTATCGAGCTTGTTTGGAACAAATACCTCTTGTTGCTGTAGGTGAGTTTGCGCCGAAGGCAGATTCCGCATACACGTAGACAGGCGAGTGCCGCAGACTTACATGGCGAATGAATCAGAGCCCGTGACAGAATTTCCCGGGCAATCGTAATGCCGTGCCAAATGCAACTTCTGAGGCCGAACGTTGGATATCTGCCTTTAAGCAAGTTCTGATGCCGAATATAGCTGGCGGTGACGTCTCGCACCAATCATGTTTGAAAACCGCTTCAGTTGGCGACGAAAACGTCTGAATAAACAGCTCAATTCCGGATAGAAAATGGTCGTATTCCGTTAATTGAAGGAAGAGAATATATTACATTGGTCAACGAGGTGATTTGGTATGCGTCTGTGCAAGTTTCAGAACCCGTTAGTTTGAGAAAACAGTGTTGTGAAATCCTGTCGACTATTATCATAATATCCTCGGTGATGAAAAAAGGCGTGATTGTACATAAAATGTCGTGCAACAGGAGGAACAGAACACCAGACATTCACGGACTCACCGAGTGTGCCAAAGCGGGTTTGCCGATTTATAAGATGCCTAGAGTTCAACACCATCATTATCTTCCAGCGTTATAAAGCAAAGCAAACCTCATTGAATGACGCCTTTTCCGCATAGCTATGCGCTTCTATAGAAAAAGTGAATACCCAAGAAGAACAGGGAATGGATCCACACGGGCGGGAAAAGATAAGAGAGCTGCAGTAGCCCACACACGGAACACAATCTAACTGTACAGACGTAAGTTTTTAATCATTCTGATTCCATAAAAATGGCAGCAAGATAGCCACTTTTCACGGTTCACTGTCATATCTTTCAGTTTACCCATCCAAACAAAGAAGATCTGAGACATCTACTCTATCTAAGTCCACTGTACATCTTCTCAATCCACGTTGCCACGTCATCTGCTGACCTCCACATGGATTTTTCCACTCCGTGGGAGGAACGCAAATATCATTTGGCAATTTTGGGCCTCGATGCTGACCCCGAAGCCCATCCTCACCAATTCAAACTATCCTAAGAGAATGTCCGCTGCTGTTTCTAGTATGTCGGTCTGCTCTACGAGGATCTGATTGTTTGCTTGTACCAAATACTTGCGGCCAAAGATTTCGCAACTTGACAACGACGAGGTGCGGTTCTGTGCATGGTGGATCAAGTACACATCAGCAACAGTTACTCTACAAATTGCTCTGTGAACGTCACAGGGCACCCAGTCTCCATTTGGGCTTCGGGTTTATGTGAAGAAAGAGGCCACGAACTACTTACAGGGCGTGTGGTGCCCAATTCTAACATGCTGTCGAATTCTGCATTGGCTGGACGGAATTTGTCAGGAGCTAAGCAACGCGGCCGACTGAAAGTTGGCGGCGATTTTGTCTGCGCACATGGCGCCACATTTGAAAAACCAGGTAAGTGCAGCATGCTGGGCAAACTCCAGGTGATAATGCTGACCAACGACAATCAACAGGAGTGAGATAAACAACAAAAACGGCAAAATGTACTCTTAAATAACGGTACACAAGGCGTCGCAAAAAAGAGACACGTGACCCGTTTATCACCTCTGGGTCACCGACTTATAAGACCGGGCGTCTCACCGATGTTCGCGCATCACGCTTGCCTGCCCCTATCTGTTTCGACCGTATATACATCGCTATCACTCAGTGCTGTGCGACTAGAATACAGACAACTGAAGTGCCCAACGGGTACAACGAAATGATAACCAGGAGTTGTAAGGGGCCTCGTAAATTCGGCAAGAGAGTACGAACGAGGCATGCGCTACCGGCATGTAAATGTCATCCTTGTATTCTCGCCAGCGTTCGATTAGACAAACTACTCGGAGTAAAGACTCCCTGTTTTACTAGAGTGGCGCTACAGTTAAAGCTCTCGAGACCCCTTGGGGCTGCGTCCTATATGGGCACGGTAGCATTTAGAACGAGAGAATTGTGACGGCACGCTAGGTCTCTCGGAGATTTTCGGCCTTTTGTAATTATCAAATGACAGTCTGGATTGAACCATATTTTATCTCTTAGGACAAAAGCAGCAGTATCGAGATAGTGGTGTTTTTCGTCTGATAGGCGTTGGCTGCGATATTTCGCAGCTTAGCTGCGCAGTGCTGAAATGCCACTTGATTAAGATCCTATCCTAAATCTATTGACTAGCAGGGGAAAATGACAAGGAAGTAGAAAACGCCAATCGCATAGAGAAAGTACCTCGAGTCGGTGGCAAAATGTGACAGAATCAAAGGAAGTCATATCTTTCCAACATTCGGAAGAACAATGGCCTCTCAAGTCCCGTTGGATGTCTAACTTTAAGGAAAATTACCCCTCACAAAAGATATGTAGAATTTCGTTTGAGGCATGAGCGCCCATGTGCTGTGCTTGCGTTATCCGAACGCTCATCCCGAATTATCCGCTTGGCCCAAAAAGTCGACGGCATCCGTTATCCAAACTCTCAAACAGCCCACCCACCCTCGTCATAGTATACCGAAAGTTCTCACAACCTAACGAAACCCGGTGAATAGATTTCCAAATTCGTTTGACATAAAATTATCAAGTTTACTACGTTAGCGAGGTGAAGGTTCTTGTCGACCTTCAACGTCGGAGAAACTTCCGAAAACCTTCGTATGCATGCTGCAAATGCAGTTTCCAAAACTCCCGGAGAGTGCGTCCGATGCTTCACTAACAAGGTCACCATGGATCGGCAGAGAAGCCAAAGCGCTGTGACAAGAAACTTTTCCAGAAGACGTGCATGAAATGCTTTGATAGAAGGCGAATTGCCTAGCGTAAATTATCTGCTATGCCCAAAGCGGCCGTCGCGAAAACTCCATAGCAGAACAAGGGATTTTCCTCTGAATAATATTCAAGGTAGCAACAAAATATGCTAAGGAGGCATGTCAAATTTGGCTGTTTTCAATTTGCCAATGAAGACTAGCATGTTGAAGAAGAAAGTACATCCGAAAAGGAAATCACTTTGGGAGGGAGACAGGATTCCGGTTGAACAGCTGCTGCAGCGAAGCATCTTCCTGAATGCTTTCAGGCGTTGGTTGTGGTGTCGGTTAATTTAATTGGCCAGTAGCCAGAAGAGTAGTGTCGGTTGTTTTTCTGAAAATAGGTTGATTGGCCACCTCTTACCACTTAGGTGAAACTCCACCATTAACGCCCCGTTTTGTGGAGAAATTTTCAAAGGTTGTTATCGTATCTGATATCTTCTTTGAGACCCGGCGATGGATTAGTTCAGAGCACACGGAGCAATATGGGTAAGACTTCTGCAGCTTCGGGAAGCCACACCAGTGGAAACAATGATGCAGCTCAATATGGTTGCTGCGGATGCAACGCAAAGGTAGGAACGGGTAGTTATCGGGTCGGAGGTGGAAATGATAAGGAAATGTGAACTGAAGGCATCCGCTTCATTAACGGGTGATGCAATGGGAATGACCCGGGTATCCTTAGGTGCTTGCTTAGTGATAAATGAGCTGTTTGGGCGCGACGTATGTTCAAAGGCATGATTCATTTCACTGAGCTTCAGTGATGACGGCCTACTGTGAATTCATTCCGCGCTGTCTGCCATTAAACCTGCATTGGCTACGGCTAGATCTAGCTTCCCGTATCTTGTATGAGGCCTGTTTGGTGATATCTGGCTAGCACGTCCAACCTTTCTTCTGCAAGTCTCTTAGGGCGTCCGAGGAGAGATTATCTCCTATTGTATGCGGATCTGATTATTTGGATGAACTGGCTACCTGCTGCTAGGATGAGCATTTCAAACTTACTGGCCATTGCATCCTACAAATATTCTGTGTTCTGTGATATCCAGTTGGAAGTGGAAAAGGGCATACAGACAGCAAAAATTGACTCTTTTGAACGGCCTCGCTTTCCTCAACTGCGGAGAGATGGATGTCTGTTTACCACTGAAGTCAAATCCAAGAAGCAGGTGGTCACTCCTGCCAAGTAGTGGCAGATGGTTGACCAAGTCGATTTAGTGGTGCTCATTGGTAGCAACCTGGTCAGGAAAGAAAGGGAATTGGCCTTTTCTGATATCTGGTCTGACGATTCACGTGTTGCGTTCAGGAGTTCTGAAAGATGACGCCTACAAGGGTATTTCCAGGTGTGGGACTAGTTGCGCCGGCTCTTAACCAGTCATCATTCAGTGAGTTGAGATCGCCTGTAACTAAAAGAGGAGCAAAATTAGTGCGCTTCCTCAGGGAGGTCAGTACTGCTGTGGATTACGGAAAAACCAATCAGCCTATCGGGAGATTTTCGGGCCTTCTGATGGATAGGATCAACCATAAGCTACTGAGGACGACTGATCAGGGCACTTCAGTTAGCGCGAGGAGAGGGACGGAGTTATCTTTGCAAGTACTTATGCCTCCGGAACGTCCATTACCATAGTCTTGTCGTGCAGTTGAATATTCTTGAATGGAAATTTCCCAATCAATCTTGTATGAATAAACCAGGTTTTCGCGGGGGTCATGATGTTGAGGCTATTGTCGAAAACTGCTTTCTGGACTTATAGGAGTTACTGGGGCGGTTCAGAAAATCATTGAATAGGAGCTTGAGCAGTATTGCTGCTGTTGGCTGGTTTTTGGTATCATTCTGGATCAGATGAACCACTGCCTCTCGCAACTGTTCTTTAGTAAGGCCGCCTGTGAAGCCATTATTACGCTTGATAGGCTGGAGATTACTCTTCATAGTGCACTCGTCAACCTTGTTTTGATGAGGGTTTGTAGAGTCAGTTAGATTAAGCTGACGCGTTGGGGCTGCGCAACCACACACCGCAGACGAGCTGTGTGTAGTTAAAGAATAACTAGTCAGCATTGCCGGAGTAACCAGGCGTTCGTCTTTAACTTCATCTCTACCATTAGACACTAGCCCTAATCATGCTGGTGGATCTTTTGAAATCGTGGTGGAATCCATGGGCTTATGGCGGCGCAAATTGTGACAAGAATTCCCGTGCCCCTTATCCGAACAAGAACTTAGCGTACCGTCATCTTCAGCTTCAGTAACGTCGCCTGCATAACCCGAGTTCAAATCACTAAGTGAACGTGCAGATGATGCCATCTGCGACGTACCATTTACAACTGAATAAGACAGGCCGATGGATCCTTTGAACCACGCTCGCCGGTAGGGAACATCTGTGGATCTCCCGTATGTGTCTTCGTCACCAGCAAAGTAAACAGAATTCGTTGGGTGCTCTTACAGCAACCGTTACTCTAATTTTGCGACGGAGATATGATGCCCTGTATGCCTTGGATGAACGGAGTGAAAAGGTAAACAGAATCCATGGAAAGTGTGCAACAGACTTTGCCTTTTCGAGGTTAGAGGGGCAATGTTGCAGACGGAGCGCAGCCTTTGTAGTTCAGTGATGAAGTCTGGTTCTGTGTGTTTACCATAATCCCGCGAAGTTTAGGAAGTGACATTGACTCCTACCTTGTGCAGCATTTCGATTAGACAAGGAGATTCCGGTGTTTTTGATCTGCATATTAGATTCGTACTGCATTTTTTACCGGATTGAACACTTGACGGAGCTAGGTTACCGGATATGCGCTGTGGATTCTGCTCATTAACAGAATCGCTGGGCCGGCGGACAAAGCCCATTAAGCGGCTCATGCTATGGACGATTTCATTTGAATGCAGTGATTTGTGATTTCCAGTAGTATTAGCTTCGGATTTGACGTCAGTCGCAAGCAACG
Organism: Fasciolopsis buskii; assembly: GCA_008360955.1. NCBI lineage: Eukaryota > Metazoa > Platyhelminthes > Trematoda > Plagiorchiida > Fasciolidae > Fasciolopsis > Fasciolopsis buskii. The sequence continues at coordinate 10,332 of LUCM01001576.1, forward strand.
GCCCAGGTCACCTATGCTATTTATCATTTTCCCCAGATATTCCGCTGTCCGCATGCAACCTTCGTTGGAGTAAAACCACACTGAGGTAATATTACCTTTAGAAGTTTTATATAAAAAGAACGTTAAGTTGCAGTCGGAGAGCTGGAATTACGTGTTTAGTGCATCCCTCTGTGTCATGGAATATCTTAGAAATGTAAACTCCTCGTCACTGGGGTATTCTGCCAGCCGGTTTGGCTGCCCACGCTCTCTGTAAAGACTGTATGATCAGCGTTTTTGAACTGTCATCTTTATCTTTAAATAGCCGGATTGTCTCCCAAAATCCAGCCGCTCTTCCGCCTCCGCTTTGGTGTCTTCAGTCTGCGCTGGGTTCTCAAGACAGTACCATCACAATGCGGAAAAAGGGTGTTAGACATAGAATCTTTCTCCCCCACCATGGCTACGTAGGGGCGCTCCATGGACTGCATGGAGGGTTACGATGGACTAAATTTGTCCGTACTCAAGAAGTAGGGTTGCAAACAGATTTTTTTGGAGAGAGGCAGGGTAAATAGTTCTTACAGCACAGCACACAAGTTTGCGTCTTAGTGACCAGGTTGTAACAGCATCCCAGAACACACAAGCAAAATCATGATTGAGGTTTTAAAAGACGCTTTTTACCCTACTCTGTTTGCAAAGACATCATCCACCACGCAAGAATTCTGTAAGTACTCATGATACTGCGGCACAGAATCATTTTTGGTAACCCCACCAGGCATGCCCCCGAAATCGTCGAGGAATGTATCATAAAATATAATGCCATGCCGGAGGCTCACCAAACTCCAAAATGGGCAAGTCGGCTCAAATTCTTTTAAACGCCATACAAATCTCATTGAGTCTAAAGCAATGGACTATTTTTATGCCACTTTGAAACAGTAAAGGCAGTGAAAAATTGATATGTATAAGGAATACCAAGGGACCCAGTAATCTAACCCGCATGACGCCACTTACATCAGATTTGAGATTGGAGGTAATTCCGTCACCTGGGCTAGTTGGGTTAGGTGAAACAAAGTCCAGGATAGGAGGGGATCGACAATGCAAAGGAAGATGACTATGGATCTAAATTTCGAGTGAAGGGCACGGTCAAAAGCTTCAGATATACCAAGATGGATGACCGCGAATTCCATATCCCGATCCGCTAGGTTTGCTGGAATGTTAAGAAAGTCAAAGTGACAGTTGGAGAAAGAAGACGATTTGAAAAGCCCGTTCTGTCCAGGGCTGATGAGTTTGGAGTCTGGGGCATTTCACGATAGAAATTTTACCACCTTTCCCATTAACTTGTAGATAACAGGTGTGTATTTAACGAAACGACAACTAAGCAAATCATGCATATATTCTATAATGCGGGAAAAATTATTGCACAGTGCTTCCAGTTAGCCGGAAACGCACCAGAATTTATGGTAAGTGTGAAAAGTGGAGCAACATTAGGGGTGCGTCAGGGTCATCAAAAACAACATCTACCCAGCTAGGCGCCATCCCGGCCCAGGCGTATTTTGTACCGCTTACAGCCATTACTCTCCACAATCTAATACTTCCTTTACCACCGGCGTTTTCTGCAAGTGTTATGTTTCTCTTACCTGCAAAATCTGTCATGTAGGAACGCTATTTCTATTGCAGTCCCACCCGGAAATACCTGCACAATGGGGCTCTTTTTCCAATCAATTTTACTTCTTTGAGATCCTTTGTGTTTTTGATCAATCATTACCTATTTTCAGCAACCAAAACAAGACTGCTGTGATTTGCTCGCATTGATCACTGCTCCCTCGAATGATAATGAATATTTTCCATTCCTTGTTGCTACAGAGGCGAAAGAGGATCCCTTTTCCCGTGTAAAGCACGCATCTTCTGCTCACATCCTTGCGCAACCTCTAAACTGCAGTAATTGTGAACCCTTATGAATATCACTTTCAAGCGAAGTTCACGAAATACTTGTTTTCTGCATCTGTCGCCCTCCAAGAGACTACCAACATTTTATGGGCTCCATCGTTGATCTATTTCAATTTGCACGAGACTGTCCATCATCAGCTAAAATTATGTGCGGTGACTTCAGTCTTCCCAGCATGTATCGGGCATCAGTCTCCGTTCACAGTAAGCTTCAGAAGCTCATCTCGTGTGTATGCCGTGGAAATTGGTCTCAGTGTGTTAGGACTCCTTAGCGGAGTGCGACCGTTCTCCACTTTGCATTCTCCCCCAGTATCACGGACGTCGCTATAGATGTCCTAGAGACCACAGGCCGCATAGCTCACTTTTGCCCTCCACCGCACACCATTCCCTGTGCCAAATCCCCACTCTAATACTCTCCTTGTGATAAATGGGCTTCAACCCAAACCATTTTGTTAGTTCTAAACTGGGAATCTTTCATCCTCGTCCAGGATCCCGGAGATCCTTTTGAACCTATAGAGCAACGTTTCTTCCTGTCTCCATAGCCTCACCCTGCCTGGCAGTCAATGACTCAGGTTCTTACATTATCAGGTTGTCGCCGTGAAGCGCATAATTATTGTGCTTCAAAAAATTTTAACTCAGTGGCTACTTGTCTCTTATCCTACTTGCTAAATAAATCAATCAGTCTGAAAATGCGAAATCACCCAATGACCCAGTAACCAAATGGCTTCACCAACCAAATAAACAAAACGACATTGCAAGGCTGATTTCGGGGCGGTCCGCGTACAGCTTCCCGCATTTAGCAAAATGCATGACTTGCTAAAAGAGGACACTCAAAAAGGCACTGAGAGTTTGCTTTGCGACCAACTTCTTTTTTCTACTCAGGAATACCTCTCTTTTCTCCACTCCAACCTTTTCTCATAACCTTCACTTTCCACCGTTGAACTCGCAAGACCTTCACTAGGGAACTCATCGCCACGCCGAATTTCACCTTTTCTGTAGGGCATGAAGGCCTCTCCCAGCCCCAATTTAGCTAGTTGGCCCATATTTATGTGGAGAAGCACGTTTAAAATCCATCCGTTTACTCGCTAATTGCATATATCGAACGAAGTCAACCCACAATAAACCATTTAAACGGCTAGTACACATAAGATATCCATCACTTAGTTTGCCTGAATCACTCATTTGAGGAGGCACCGCTTTGACAGCTTCATGGATTTCCACGGGAATGTCTGTTATCGCGCGATAGAACTTGACCTTTTATTCTCATGAAGCTTTTGCACTGGCCGCACATTCGAGGTTTGTATTTTCGTACAGTTTGATAAGTGTCTAATTTAATACCGTGGAAACTCGGTGAGCATTGTTGTTTTGGTTAGGGATTTGCATCGGCTTGGCTATGTGATGGAAGAGCAATCACCAATGGAACTTTAAAGTGCTTATTTTTTGGTCACTTTAGACGACAGAATTATTGATATTCCAAGAGGAGGATCAAAGCACCGGGGCTCGAACGGAAAGTAACTTGGCGAATAACGAATTTAATTTATAGCCACGATGGTTCTGTAGGCCAAAGAATTAGTAATTCATTCTGTGCTATATCACATGTTGGTTCTGAGGTTCTGGAGGTCACCGACATGTGAAACTAAAGAATAGATGAGTTAGAAAGAGTATTGGAATTGACTGGACTCCTGACTGGTGCTGTTGTTAGTGGGAGCAACAAGGGTGATTTTCAAGACAATCAGATTACAGCGAGTGATTCCACTGTGCGAACGTCATCAAAGTGGAGCTCCGTGGGAGTCGCAAAAACAAAGTCAAGAATGTCACTTGACTTCTCAAGGGTGGAAGTGAAGGCATCCGATGGAGAGCCAAAAAATTACTATTAATTTCTGAGGCTGTGCGAGAATTTTATTGAGTCCGGAGTAAACGAGTGTGGACAGCAATTTATTTACCTGATGCGGCATTGCTGCGACCATACCAGAGAGGTAATCGAAGGATGCGCTTTGGTAGGGCTTAATGCGGATTATAACAGAACAAGCAATGTCTTCAAAATGTTGTTTAGGGCGCCATTCATGTTATACAGAAGTTTCAAAGACAGCGTCCCATGGGAAGCGAAAAGCAAGCGAGGTGGTTTCTGCTCGCTGCCGAATTCAGCAACAGAAATGCAGCAATTGCACATTTGCATCGAGTCACACAGAGTAATAATCGGACAGTAACGCTCCGCACACTCTCTAATCGGTTGAACGCTGTGTATCTCTAAACTTCCACATTGGATATGCTGGGAAATCAAAAATGTCACGAGGGAAACAGGGGAGCCTGTTTAAAAAAGTGACAAGTTTTACTGAATCACAGTAGCGAAATTTCGAAAGTAGCTTTCGCCGAATCATGGGGACAGCAGATGGCTTAGCGGAATAGGCAGATCTGTCCATCCAGACCAATAAAATGACTGGGCGGGACAAAGGCCATGGGCAAGAACCCATTTAATCTCTCAAGACCTAGATCGACAGGCGAAATTCAGGTGGTGTACAATAGATGCGTTATTATTCATAAGAAAATAAGTAGACTTATTCTTCAGTCATGCTTGACATCAAGAGATCCTAGAGATATCACGCGAGAGGAAAAGAGCTCAGTGGCTTACAGTGGGCTGTTTGTGGGGAAAGCCGGTGCTCTGGGAGCACCGCGTTAGGTGTCCGATTTTAGACCAGCCAAGTGTGAGCTGGATATCGTTTTAACATTTTATTTCGGATTGGCGGGTTTTAATGTTCCTTTGAGTCCCCGCGATTTTGAACTGCTGGTTAACGAAGTTGTCTCAAGTTCACTGTCACGTACATTCTAATTTTCCGTCATTTCTAACTTATCAATATTGGGAAAGGGAATTTTCAGTAAGTACAAAATTAAACACTCAAAAGTTACATTGCCAGCGGTCCATATCGAGGTGCGGTTAGTAGCTGACTGTGCCGGGCTTTTATTAGAGTGTTCTATATTGTTCAGGAGTCTACGCTGGGATGGCCCTACGGCACGGTGACTAAACTGGCTTAAACTGGCGGCTTTTCAGGTCACTTAGACAAGATTTTTTCTGCACTAAATGACATCAGGGTCAGCCAGGCGTTCGTCTTTCACCGGTTGGATGTAAAACGTATGGGCGATGATGGACTGGTCAAGCTGGGACAAGATTTATGGATAATAGACAAATTAAACTCAACGCAACTTCATTCGCGGTTTTAATTTAACTTCCAGGCCCATGCAGTACAGCGTTTTGGCGCCAGGGCCTTTTGATGCCACGGAAGGCAGAATGTTGACTGCGAGCATTGGTGAAGACCTTGTTTTGAAGTGTAATTGACTGGGAACCCATGGAAAAACGGCTGTCTCCAGCCATCGATCTGCAGAAGCCATTATTTGTAGATTGATTCAATAACGTTCACTTACTGCCTACCGGATGCCACGAAATAAATTAAGGCATTCTAAGGAAGTTTGTTCTTGGATTTTGAAAGAATCATCATACACTGGTTCATCGACGCGTTAGATTCAGGTTACGGACGAAGAATGCGCGGAATCGCTTATTGCCGCGCGCTGTTTCACTTCCCACAATCAATGTGCCCAGAGAAAAAATATTCTTAATATACATAGTGCGCTGGGAACAAGATGCAACGATGTTTGTCTACCCTGATAAATTAATTTTCACGCCTGTATCTTGCCTTCTGCATTTTTCTGACGAATTCTGACTCCGATTTAGTCTCGGACAGTGTTCTAGTGACGGTTATATGACCATTCATCATTGATGGTAGTTTGTACTTGGCCCTCTAGTTTGTCAGACGTTGGGCAATGTTTTGTGTCCATTCTTCTGGACAACCGACTGCAACAAGGCACAACGATCGAAATGTAACCGCTTTAAATGGTTGTGCAAGAATATACCGTTTAAGGGGTTTGCTGCAGAAACAGCTTCCCCAAACGTGCACTGCTTACTTGGAAATATTCAGCCGCTCACCTTAGGCGGTGTTTTTTGGTTGTCTAACGGTTAAAAGCGTTAAAATTCTTTGAGGCGGGGGGAGGCGAAAGGCAGACAAACTGCTGCACCACTTTTCGCTTGCCCACCATTGGTCCAGTCGATACTGGAAGGGTGCCTGTTGCGTATCCGGGATTCTCCATGTGCACTGTTCAAATTTGCAGGATGGTTTTCTGACTGACACCGGGCGGAGTCCAGATCCGGCATGCTAATTGGGAGCTGTGACAAGACGAAAAGGAAGTGTTCTTGGTTCGACTGCCTGAATGTGTTATATCTATCCACGGCGTTCCGAAGAAAAATCAAATGTACGATGGACAGACCCACAGGCAACCAACCTCTGGTATTAAGGGCGAAAATTTCCTGACGCGTTTTATCCCATGATGTCTTCGCTAACCCCCCAAAACCGCTTCAAGACCAACCGGCATGGGGTGCCATTCATGCGGATGTCAGACCTCACAAGAGCCTATCTGAAAGAGGACAAGGATCTGTAGTTCAAGAAAGGGAAACCATTTCGAAGCACCAGGCTTTAGAGGACGAAAATTGAAGCTGTTATTTTGCATATTTCGCCATTTTTGACTGGAGTTCGGAAAAAGTCATCTGGTCCGGGAGATGTACTGTGTTCTAACGCTTCAGTCAACTTGTGGATCCTCAGTTCAGAGAACGTATCAACTGTAACAGTCCAAAATTCACTTTCGAGAGGGAACCGATCGGTTATTCTAAGCTTCAGCGTACAAATCCGGGGGAGCAGAATTAACTGAGTCTGAATAGACCAACAGACAGGCCTTTACGTCGCTTTGTTTTGCACCTAACACACTCCCACCGGTAGCCCAGATGAGACGAAATGCTTGTTGTACCTTGCAATCGCGTCAAAATTTTCCACATTCGGCGCCCGTTTAGACCCCCAGAAATATATAGCTCATAGGAGGCCTGGGTTTCACTTACTTCTCTTTACGAATTACGCTTTATCATATGCACTAACAATAAGGGCGGATGGGATTTTTGGGTGTCACAAAAGTACGATTCCAGCCCAATTTCAAAAAAACCTACTTAATGTAAATATCTTTTCGAAGAGACGCGTAATTAGTCAGGGTTAGCCCTAGCTCTTAAACCAACAGGCTTCCAAATTTATCCAACAGTTTGGCCTGCGGATCTACCAAGTTTCTAGCCAAAACCGCTCTGTGGCTTGGGAGTGGACATCTAAACACATTAACAGATTAGCGCTTGCTTAAGGGCAGTTGGCATCGAGGTATTTCATTTGCACAGGTAGCAACCATATAAACAGCGCCGCCGTTGGAAGTTGGCAACGATACGGTCCATTGTGTTCCATTGCCGAGCAGATATAATTTACGCCTGCCGCTGGAATCTCCGAAGATAGCACTAGCCACAAGAGATTGGCAGTGTGCACGACTTCCTACGACCCGCATTTTTCCGCATGACAAGAATCAGTAGCTCGATGTAATCACGAAGGCTGCCGTCAGACGATGGATGGTCTCATCTTGCGTACAAGACTTCTGGAAAGTTCCAGGTGTCTACCGGCTTAGCTGTTCGTAAGGCATGATGCAGCTTTCTAAAATTGCCAATGGCCGTTGACCGGTCGCCATTATAGCGACGATCTGGAATCATTCAGAAATAACAAGGCCAGAGATCATCATCTGCTTTGAGATACACCCGTGGTCCCTTATGTTGGCGAAAAATTGCGGCGTCCGTTGGTATTTTGTCGCAAAAATGTAAGAATTCTTATTTCTTCCAAGACAAGTCGGCGGTTGTCCTTCTGCCTATTACGCTTCGACCGCTGCTCCAAGAGGAAACTCGCGGACTCAAAGCTGCTTGAAGCAAACCTCATGTGGACTCATTAACTGTAAAAATGGGTTATTTCTATCCAGTGTCCATATCTGCTTTCATCTGGCACAGTCTACTGCGCCTTCACTAAGTTTCACTCTAAGCGTTTTCGTACTGAGAGTCAGCTGGGCACAATTCCCGTCGAACTCCACAGTTTATTACGAGTCTTGAGAATTACATTTTCATTTTTGAGATATTTTTCATCACACTTTATCGATTCCGACATATCCAAGTAATATCCATTTCCAGCTGTCATGAGTTATCTGACACGGAGACATTTCCGTTCGCTGACCGACCATTCCGGACTTTGGTGCGTATATGGCTAACCTGTGAGAAGAGCGCCAAAGAATTACAACCGCCGTTCAAATTTTTGACAGACTGTTAGCTACCATTTGTGTCTTTATAACTTAAATAATGTCAAAAGACACTCCGTAAAATGAGAGACCGCTAAGCCCAGGATTCCGCAATATTTTCCATGACGCTCTGACCTTGAAAACATACCGGTACTGTTTTTCATGGAAGCAACACGAAAATATCCCAGTGAGGATGCGATGGACGACAGAATTTTATTGCATATGGGGGACTGTGGATAAGCAAGCCTGGAAAGTGTTCATGTATCACCGAATGTCACTGGCATCGGCCATCTGTTTCAAGTGTTAGTGATACTTCTTGCAGACCCGAGGTTCGTTTTCCGAACCAATCAGCAATCTTACAGATTGCTGCTTAATTTTGGGCACCTCAGAAGGTGGGTGGCTAGGTGGCGTGCACAATGGGGTGACATGCAGTTAAGCCCACAGAGCAAGATAGCATTGCTTTTAATGTCAGGTCCAGAACTAGCGGAATTGCGGTGGACAAGGCGCCGCTCCACCGAGGTGTGTTTTGTACCCAAAGTAGATCACCTGCCTCCCAAGCGTCGAAATCCTCACTCCTCTCTGTTCTCCCCACTAATCACCAAACAATCACTCAGGAACACCAACCCGCCAACTACCTCTGAAACGTGAATTACATTTAACTAAACTACTTTCCCACTCCCCCATGAACCACCACACAAAAGTTACGCCCTCAAATATCCACATCGGTAAGCTGATTTCCTCTGCAGTCATCAAAAATCCCTCACTTACAAGGCGGACAAAATTCTATCATTGAAGCAGCCGGAATTGTAGCAGCATTCGGTCTATCCTTCCTATCTGTTAAATCTAAAGCCGCTTCTAATATTTCCGTGACCACTAGCTTCTAGTCTATCCAAAGCATCTTGAAGTTGTTGTCGAAGTGGGTGCACTATATGCCAACGACGTTTACAAAGCCATGAAGCACACCCATCTTCGAAAAACCAATCAAATCCGGCCAAATATCTGCAACCCGTTTACTGATAAGCCCAACTTCAAAACCACCCTTTCCACTAACCCTCTAAACCATGAGCTTATAAAACCTACAACCGGGTTTCTACGGCAAAATTTTTTCACGGTTTGCAAAACTGACTGTATGAACTTCAGCCCAAGGGTCGTCAACACTGGAGTGCAAATTACAAACTAACCTCCCTAGACCTGACGAAGGCCTTAGACAGAGTTTCGCACCGTGGGTTGCCAAATAAAATCAAATCTTTACTATCGCCGACCCTATCCTTTCATGGTTCTCCTCGCAGCAAGTGGTTCAAGTTGACAGCCTCACATTTGAACCTAGATTAACGACCACCGGTGTAATCCGGAGCAGAGTTCTGGGCTCACTACTCTTCCTCTTGTATGGTAACAATGTCTTTGACATCATTCGTAAAGGTGCCCCCTTTTTCTCTGGCGGAGACCTCAAAATTGCTTGTATCCTTCGACTAGAAGTCTAGGGTTCCATCTTTAAGACATATTGCAAGACTTAGTGTTACCAAATTCATGGGACAGCCACTGGGTGATGGACTTCTATGCCGGAAGCGCAGTGTCATGGGACACGATTACTTGTCAACTAAATCACTCCATTAACCGTCAGTTTTGCAAAATAGGCGTAAATTATGTCCGCATCTTAAGCTTCTTGAAATACTATTTCACGCAAGTTGCGAAGGCAAACAAACCGTTTGTGTTAATGTGCGATTCTTTAAATTTGAGCTAAGCAAGTTACATCAACTAGAACCCACGTCCAATTAATTCTGGATTGTTGCTCTCTAGTTTGTTCCAGTATAGGTACAGTGGCAACTACCAACACGCAAAGCGTCTTTATCGGACAGTTGACTGGCTTTTCGAACGACCGGAATCGCATGGGATGCTGCGAGCCACTCCCATTTCATCCTTTATGGCTCCAACGTGAAGCAGCAGACCAGGTGCCTTTCGGTGAAATTAAATCAGGTGAGAGCTGCGTCCCTACATCTGGCTTTAGGAAACCACCCCCATGCTACCTCTGAAACAGGGAGTTTGGTAATCGTCCTCTGGTAACAAACACAGCAACCAGAGCTAACGTCTCGCTTCTAATTTGATAATGTTGATGAAAACAAACTTTGCGGACGTTTGAACATTTTGTCACCAACATCTGTAAAATTTAAAAATCAGTTCCCGTACTAGCTGCTGCGTCCTTCCTCGCTTATTTGTATCACCCTTAGACCTTAAACCCCAAGGCAAGTAATCCGTTCAGGATTCCCGAAGGGCATATTTGACACCAGTTCTTTCTACGCGAAAGCAAATGAAAGTACACTGCTTGTATCAACAGATAAAATAAGTATAGTTAGTATTCGTATGGTACACTTTTGTTCTCTTACCTTTATTTAGCGTACCTCATCTAAACGGATGAGTTTACCTTGTTGCAGTCGTTTTCTTATCAACCAACCTCGCATAGAATTCGCAATTTCCATATCCGATAGTTCGGACCTCTTTAACCATGGCGTTCTATGGTCGTCTTACGGGGTCCTACCCCCAGGTTCGGATTGCCCTTGCAAATATTCGTTAGCATCCGTCCATTTTCAATGGGATACGGACCAAGTGTATGCTTGTTTTTCTGTTGTTCTTCACCATTGCTTGCACTCTAGCGGTTTTTCTTTTTCGTCATCGTTGAAGTCGCGCGTATTGACCGTACATACCGCATATCTTGGCACTGTCCAGGAAAAAATTATCACTATAATTGTCACCGATGCGATTTAGGTTCAGTGGAAAGAAAAATGGGGGTTCGGTAGAAGTCTGCACCGAGACCAGCGTACCTGCTTACTAGAATGTAGAATTTGCAGAGTATGGAAGTTTTGTGATACCATACAAATGTGCACTTCCCACACCAGCCCCGAGGTAATAAGCAGACGGAGCAAACTGATGAACTTCCAACATGATTGCTAAATGCGCCTGTCGATAAACGTGCTACCCGAGAGAGGGATTGAGCTGTTATGCGCTGCTCTCCAGCTTAGAAACCCGCAGCACGTGAACCTTTTGGACACATTGCGAGCACTGGTAAAAGGCTGAGAGATACAGCTACCGGCACGCGTCACGATCCACTTGCAGAAACCGGACCCTATTCATCGACGAAATACGCGCGAAGCTTCATATAAGTGTTGATGCAGACATGGGAAGTGAAAGGTACGGCGTCGAAGACTTTGAGTCATCGGCATGAAGAATAATGCAACCGGTGGGTAGCCAGAAAGCCCCCTCAATATGTGTGATTGAACCATCCTAAAACATCATCAGGTAGGCCACCAAGATTCTACTTGATCTGGAGTGGTCTTTTCGCAGTCTTTCAGATACCCAGGGCTCCAACGCCTCGGAATGTTTAGCTAGGCCAAAGCATTCTAATATACGATAATGCAATTCGCTCTTACTGATAAATGGCTGATTGTCCCGAGCAGTCCGGCGTCAAAAAGGAATTCTCAGCTTTGCAGATTATATGCCGATACCCCGCATGTGTCTTCTCTTACTGCAGGTTGATTAGGAACTAGGAAAGGCTATGCGGCATTCGTCTACCAGGTACTGGCTGCTGCGGCCAATGTGCTATAATTATGTGCCCATTCAGCCGTCACCCCAGTCGTTGGATGGAGATGTGCCGTCAGCGACATAAACTACCTCTTAATTGTTCATCTACGTTTGTTTCACTGTTCTATTTTACATTTTCTTCTAGTCGGTGTCGGCCACTTGGATTCGAAATCTTGAGTTATTTGGCTGAGCACCCAGTTGGTTTCCAAGATGCCGTCTGCTGGGTGGCCTATACAGCCGAGACCTTTGATTTGCCTCTTCGGTTTCCAGGTTCCCAAGGATTGTCCGAGGCGAATCACTGTCATGTAAGCACCGTTTAATCTTTCATTCACCGGCTGTTGGCGTACGTTCTGTATTTATTAGAACAAAAGAAATATTTTTTCTTTATTTTTTCCGCGTTTTCATCTATGGAACACGCTTACCGGAATTAGTTAAACGGATAACATTCTTGTGCCTATAGATCCTTGATTCAGGAGGCCGTGACTGCCTCGCAGCCTCCTAGGTAGTATTCAGAAATGACATCCCTGCAAAGCTGTTGCAATGCTCATTGTGCTTAGCAGATACATGAGTGCCAACCATAGTTGAAACCAATATACTTCTAAAAAAGGTTACCTATCGACTGGTATCCGGCCAATAAATGCAAACCAAGCGCTGCTGCTGGAAACCACACAGGAATAAATAAGGGCGAAATCGCTGAATTGACGGGCCCAAAGGGGCAAAAGTGAAACTAAATTGATCACTCGAATCGGAATATCAGTCAGGAGTTTTGAATGCGTGAACTGCTAACGCACACACATGGGCCTTAGCATCACAAGCTGAGCGTGTCAATTGAGATAGAGGCGCAGCTGGATACTTGCAAAACAATTCAAGGAGGGAATCGAGGACTGGCTGGATGGACTGGGTGGGTTTTGGTGCTACCTGAGGGAGAGTGTTAGAAGACAGAAACAGAAAAAACGATGCTCAAACCATCATCAGTTACGGTTCCAAACGAGCGAGATAGAATTGTTTTGGTGCCGCACTATCATGAGTACTTACAGAATTCTTGCGTGGTGGATGATGTCTTTGCAAACAGAGTAGGGTAAAAAGCGTCTTTTAAAACCTCAATCATGATTTT
>LUCM01001579.1:0-29683 GCA_008360955.1 Fasciolopsis buskii
GAAACTGTGAGGATCACCTTCGGGATTTTCAGGGACCCATGGTTCTGATAGGAATGAAATCATGAAAAAGCACAAATAAGGCATTGGAATAACTCGGCTGATGTATTACATCATACTAACAATCAAGGATCGTATTGGAAGGGGTGAGAGATAGACGATAGGTAGATGCGAAGCAGAAATGGAGAATTTCAGCAAATTGAAAGGTTGTTCCGCATATGATGGTAGGTGCGACAGCCTTTCCTCCGGCAGCTTGTTCCATTCACTAATTGCCTACAATAAAGGCGTTCTTGTTACTCTTACAAGCACTGCTTTTCTTCAGTCTAATGTTGTTCTCCTCTGTGATGACTTTGATGGGTCCGGGAAGTAGTTCAGACCAAACTGTATCAGTTTCTAAGACCCTGTACTTTATTCAGATATGCTTTCCGGTTCATTTCTAAGCGTTAAAAGAAAACAAGAAGGAATGAAATCTAGTTGTTTCGATGACTACCAGCGACTACATTGGTTTTAACCGGATATCTGACAATCTAACCAACCATTTTGTAATCATTAACGCGCATTTCTACCTCACCTTGTATCGCAGGACAAGGTTCACTGAGGGCATCCTCGAGCAAGAATTCTTCACAGCTACCTCTCTGGCCAGCAAGAGAGATAGCACGGACTTCTGCTGCAGCTACTTGACTATAATGTAGTTTGATGCTCGGAGCAATAACTTGCCAGTGGCAATACCGAGTTTCAAAACCGCTCCGCAAGTTAAGGCAGGTTAGCCGCTGAGACCCCAGGCATTCGTCAGTAGAGGGTAGAGCTTCTCATGCTTCTACTTCCTCCTATAGTTGTCATTTTTCTTTTTCGTTCGTTTTTCCCATGCTCTAATATCCTCCCCTTATTTACCTCTGCTTTTCTGGTTTCCTCTTGGAACCTTCTTTCTCGTTGTCAGTTCATTCTATTTCATTTTTATCCCTAATATCTGTCTTATCGTTCCCTTATCCGGTGATAGCCTTTTGTGTCATCTGTCTTCATGCATATTTTTGTCGGGTGCCTGGGATTTGTTGCAGAATACCACAGTAGCCGTCAGGCGGCTTAAGTGTAGCTTGCACCGACGCCCTCGCTTAGGTTAATACTGGCCTCGGATGCACTCCCAGTGGACTATATGGTCAGTTTCCTTTCCTTGCCGCGGCTATGAAGCCAGAAACAACCTATTTTCATCGTGTTTGTGTACCTTGGCTTTGCTGTAAATGTTGACTTTGTCTCTGGCCTCCTCGGATCTGGTCATCACCGCATCGGCAACACGGTTCATGGTATCTATTTTTGCGGGAAGTGTGCAAAAATGGAACAAGGCTCCAAACCTTGAAAATACACGACCTGTTTGAGGTGAAAATGAAATTCTATAGGGAAGCTTTTGGGTGCGCTCGTTAATATCTGTTGCTTTTTTCACCATTTTATTCGCTTTCCTGTGTCATTTCAGAAAGCATAAACCTTGCATATTGTGAACGCCGCCGTGAGGAGCAAGGTAAGTATAGCAGCCCTGCTTATCCATGCCTGGCCAGCTGCTCAGCGCGACAACCCACCAGCGGGGGAAGCCCTCGGATAACAGGAAGCACATAATGCCACTAGTCTGAGACGCTCAATCATTTCCTTGTTGGTAATATGTCTAGAGTATGTCCAGAGTATTCAAAGAATGTCTGAAAAACCTCAAGGCACGTATTGGTTTTAGAATCAATGTTCAGTGAATATTTCTTGCCTTTTCTCCTTCTTTTTCTTTCTTGTCTGACATCAGACTATTTACCGAAATTCTTCACACTGATTTTCGTTATTGTTTATTTGTCGAGCGAAATACCTAAATGTCTTTGTTTTAGCTCCGCGCTAAATAGCCAAGATAAAACTTCGGACATTTGATGCAATCAATAACCGGTTTGTTTTGGCGTTAATTGGTCTAAGACGCTTGGTTCGTTTACATTTATCTTTGTCCATCGCACTGAATTAAGTGGTTTTTGACCTTACGAAGCCTGTAGATGCAATTGTGTCCGCATTGACCACAGAAGTGCTGCTTTTGTTTGCGTTCAATAATCAAGCCTTCGTGACAAACATACCTCATTTTTTGAATACCTCTCGGCTGGATGATGAATGAGGCTCACTGTCAAGAGTTAAATCACCGTGTACACAATTTTTAACTCACGAATGGCGCCACAGACTCCGACATGCAAACCTACCTCCCAGTAGGCTTCGCATTAGACTAGTCTCCAAGTTGCTTTGAGGTTTTAAAGAGCTATCCAGAAAAATGTGCCGCAACGTTTTGCTGATTGGTTTGCACATCGCTGACCAAATTGATCCGGACCCCAATCGATGCATTTGGTCATTTCACAGATCTTAGGATGCTTGATTTTATAAAACGTTTGCTCGGATTTCATGTTTCGTTGGGCTTTGAATTATCTGAGGCAGCTAGGCCAGACTGCCGTCCGTCCTTTTTCTTTCATCCACGCCTTATAGTTCTGTTTGGATGGAAACACTTACCCCATGCTCTGGCGATTATCCGATCCTGGAACGAAGATATCTCCCTTAACGTACCATGCTTGAGTTCCTTCCACCATGCCACGAGTACGCCGGCACTGCCACAATAGTGCGGGGCGCGGTCATATCCACCGCTTTGGCCGGCGCACATCGGGCGGGCAGCTTGGCTGCAGCGGCGTGCGAGTGCAACCAGGTTGGCGGATTACACCTCCTGTATTCACCCTCAAACGTTGTTTTTAGGTTAGGTGGCCAGCACTCGGTCAGCCCCACCCATTAGCACTGTTGTGGTAAACAGCATCGTAGCTCATAAGTTCACGTGCACCACTTTGTATTGGATTCCTCTTGCTTCTTCCCAAAATTCTTCTGCCAAATCCGTACAAAACGGACTCGCGAATGGACAGAATTTTTATTGGCATCTGATATAAACTGACGTTTACAATGCATATTGACATCCGAAAACAGCTGAGGACCGTCATTTTTCATCAACCTCTATTCTAGTTTGCCGAATTTGGCAATAGACCGATGCTCCTGGTGACGGTTTTTACACACTAGTCCACCAGACGTCACCTCATTTGACTCCGGTTCTCCTTCTTCTGTTCCAACGTCACCTTCATCTCTAGACCGAGCTGAAATTATTGAACTCAAAATTGCTCGAAGCGAACCTCATGCATTAGCATTACGATCGCACAATTCCAATTCTCTGTCGCCGCCTTCCCTGCTTAACGGGCTGTGCCCCAGAATTTTCGAGTTTTATACTGCCTTTTTTGATATCCAGTCTGGTTTTTGCTCATCTCCATTCCGTTATGACATCCATATTGATTCTTGTCTCCACCGTACAACTCTCCTGATTATCGAGTATCCCGGCCAACAGGCGGTGACAGCCACTGCCCTTCGGCCATATTTTGCGCCCGCGATACGCACCCTTGCTGCATTCAAACAATATGACTCACACTGCAGGACTGGTAATCAGTCACAGAAATTCCTTTGCGAGCCATTGTCTAGCTTTGTTTTAAAACCCCGTGCTCGGGAGATCACATTGCCTGCTATGATCTTGTGAGCGAAACCACATTGCATTGTATGTTTGGTTTCCGTTTTCCGTGTCTGCGCTGTACCTTCTTGGCCCAATTTTGATCTTATGTTGCGCATGACTCTCATATGGCGAGAAATATACAAATCAAAGAAACCTTCCAAATTACTGGAGGTCGCTGTCACTCTCTGTCACTTCGATTTATATTGTCCGTATTTCTTGTGCGTCATCAATATAAAAAATTGATTTTTCCTCGCGCATGCATCTCGCAAATCGAGAAATATGCATTATCGTTATCGATATCTCGACGCTCATTGTTCCCACAGGCATCTTGTTTCCCGTCGAAATGTACTTTTGGAGCTTCTACTGTCGACGCTGACTGACGACTTCAATACCTAACTGTCCCCACCAAAAGAAATTGGCTCTCACCGTCTGAATGTTTTCCTCCTTCTTGCTTTCGGATTCATGGCCTCGAAGTCTACCATAATAGTTCCCTGAAACATGTCTCCCTCCGAGATATTCAGGTTCTTCCGTGGTTCAATAGGTTTTATTAACATCTCCTGTTACCTTTCCATACGCCTCGGGAGACTGCCTTCGGACCAGCACTCGTTCCTCACAGGCCTGGCCCTTGAGTTAAGGAAGCATTGTCTGTGTAGCGTCTTCGCTATATTGGGAATGGATGCCATACTTGCAAGGCATATTCAGGATGGGTCCTTAAATAGGCCGGATAGCGAGGCAGCTACATCTCCTGCTCTATCGTCGCCACTTTTCTCTGAAGCTCGAATACGGCCGCATTGGTTATTTGACCTTATCCACCCGGTGTGACAGAGGTTTGAATTTCCCTCACCATGCCTGCCCTCTCCGTGGCTACTAGGCTGTCACCGTTACCTAGTCCTGTGTATCTTTCACTGCAGTCATTATCAGTCAGTAGCTTGCACTTACCAGTCCTCAGAGGGACGTCAATTATACATCTTTTGTCCTGCCCTGCCCCACCCTTCATGAGGTTACCACTGGCTTCAGGTCAACCACAAATAGCAGATGTAGACTTCTCAGCGCGTTAATGAAATCACTGATGGAGAAAATTGAACCCGACGGTCGGGATCTTTGTGGAGGAGCGCTGGGCTAATTCTTCACCTCCGAACTCGGTCCGTTTGTTTTCAGCTAGGATTATCCTGCAGTAACTTGAAAATCCACTGGACTAGGCCCTGTGGTGTCTGTCGATCTTGAAGTTTTCAGATACGCAAACAGTTGTTACTGAACCAAAGGCCTTCATGAATTGGAGAAGGCACACACATACTATCACACTCAGCCTGCCGGGTACCACGAATAAGAAGCGGACGGGGTTGATGGTACGATCTGGTTCGGAACCCGTGCTGGCTGGCGCTCATGAGGTTAGTGCCTGCAAGAAATTTCGGGATATTCTTCAGTACCTTCAGAACCACGAATGTTACAATTGTGGGATTATAAATTGGCGGTGCCTCTCATCTGTTTCCTTGTGGCTCGGAGCAAATTACCAACGCCTTTAGTCCTTGAAAACAGCACTGTGTGAAGTGCTAGGCGCTTGAGGGTGTCTGACCATAGCCAGTTTGGAGCTGCCACTCTGGCCCCTTTAATGCTGCATGCTTATTTAAATCGCCCCTCTGAGCTGGTTGACTGGGGTGGGCCGCCCAACGTAACGCATCAGCTCATTAGCCTTTTCTTCTAAGTTGCTTGCGTAGCTAGCTTTCCTGTAGTTTAATCTGCCCGCGGCCATGCAAAGCGTGGATTGGACCTTGATGAATCTGAATTGTTCATTGGAGTTTGCTTTTACCCTGCTGGCCAATCTCTTCTCAGACAATCTCTTTGGCCTTTTCCCGGGCCCTTGGTACTCTGGTAGTCCCTGGCTTTTCTTGCTCTGGCGGTAATATATACATGCCCTAGCTTTTCTTTCATGAGTTTACTTCGAGTTGCCCCCTCAGCAAGCCGTCAAACACAGGCGCCTTATTTTTACAGTAGCGCAAATGCTTCAAGGATATCAGTGAAAATTCTCCTTATTTGCCTCCACGCACACCTCTATTTTTTTCTTCTACACGGGGCTTTCTCAGGCGGTCTCTGGTACCCGCATCAGTTGAATTCCGTTGATACCCTTGGGTATTTACGACCGGTCCACCTTCGCGAAACGGCCATGTTTTTGAGGGCGTTCAAACCGTTGGACGTACCTCACCCACCCGCGATAACTGATACTGATAACTGTCCGCCCCGCGATAACTGGTTACGGTTGCTGTTAAATGTCAGCTGTTATAACTTTTCAACGTGGTGAAAAAGTGATGAATCAGAAGGAGCGAAGCTAGGAGGATAATACTGATTTCATTTTGTCCAGAAAAATAAAAAATATCCATTTAGCATGCCAAACCCGTAAAAAGTATTGGCTGTGATAGTGAAAATGACCCTTTGCGTATTTTCGTTGATGACTGGGAAATTGAAAATGTATGTAGATATCAGTCTGCCCCAAGATAGCGGGGATTTCTACCTAAATATAATTTATATATATATGTACATGTATAAATATGCATATATGTAAACATACGTATGCGCCGGGGTGATGTAATATTTATATACATTTTTGCTGCGTAATCGTCACATGAATAGAGTTTGACGATGTTATGCGTTTAGGTATGACTCAAATCGATATAAAGTGGCCAAAATGTGTATGTTAACATGTACATATATGTATCCGTATACATATATATATATACATATAGATACGAAAACGTGCAAATAAATGAATGCGCACCCCCAGGTATATAATGTGGACATTAAAGTGGCGGAACTTAATAATTCCCTATACGCGTTTATAGTAGACACATGGTCATATGTATATGTATATATACATAAATCAATATATATACAGCTATTTATGTTTTCACTGGACATGTACATCATATACGTTGTCGCACCGACATGCACATGAAACCTATTAAATAAATGTTCTTAAACTATTTTGGCCCCATGTGGGAAGACTAGATATGCATATCTCCGTATAGCAATTAACGTCAACTCAAGCTATGATTTGCTAAACTGAAAATATATGCATTTGCCCGTTAGCCACTTAGTCGTGCGATGTATGCCTATAATGCCCAACGGCAAAACGTACGACCCCTCTGCCAACCTCGTGTCATATCAATCGCCCTCTCTCTATGGTCAGGTATATATGGCAAACGACACCCATAAACATCTCTAAGCAAACACAAACCTGTCTGCCTCAGCATACACTTCTAACATTTACATGCGTACAGTGGACTAGTTTCACTACTCCTAAACGAATGAGCACCGAAACCCCAACCTTTGTTGCGCACGTGAAAGAAGACTCACGTACCAACAACCTAATACACACGATGAAATCATAACAGAAATAACAGATTTTGGAAATCGGTGCCAGTAATCAAATAGTGGTGGCCCCATAGGGGCCATGGGGGCGTTCTCGCCAATCCCGTCCCTCCCGCGGTTTTTGTTCCTTGCACATCCGTCGTCCTTCGTTGGCTTCCTGGGTCCTGTTCATCCGTCCGACGTCTTCTTGGGCTCATCAGGTCTACCTGCAATGGAAATGGTGAATATTAGTATTAATAACGCTTACCTTGTGCTGATAGACAACGCACACAGATGTACACATCTTGGCTCAGGTATTTGGCGCATTGCGAGTGAATCCAACGTTGGCATACGTCGCATTGCACCCATTCGGTTGTGTCGTCCAAAACCACCACGGGCTGCTCCAGTCTTCAGACGCCCAAGACTATTATTATTCCGAACAGCAACTAGGCGGTAGAACTTATCCCGCAAATATCGACAAACATCTCTGGAATTTCCAAAAATTTCCATTACGCTAATTACGTGCGCCTCCTGCTCTGGGGTTAGCTTACGATTGCGCGCGTAATAACGGTCAATATTTGGAATCCTTCAAAGAAGTATTACTTGAAAAGATAACAGACATACTGACGACCACTTTGATTTCCAAATCAGATTCAAAATCGGAAAAACTAGCATAAAAACGGCGAACGTGATGTCAGAATCACCAATATGGGCAGCAGCAGCGTCCGCACGAACAGCCGTGGCAGCCATGAGAGCGCAAGTGACGCCATTTCCAGTTTCACGTGTATTTATAACCAAAATTGTCCATTCAAACAATAATCAGATTCTCCAGATTACCATTTTCTTAATTTCCGAAAAACGCCCAATAACATATTCATTCCATATCCACAACAATTATTTTTAGCTTCACAAGAGCGACTTTTCAACGTGGACCGTGCGTCACTAACATACCTTTGGTGCTCATGCAACTATCATGAATTTCGCTGAATGTGGCAGGCCTAGGACCCGTGGTTTTAAATTTTAGCCCCAAGTAGATTCCATCACTTTACGGTGAGTTGCTTGCTCGTTCCGATTTTTGCACCGAAAGTCCCTAGATTCAGACAGTTCCTCAAGCACGGGCAGGTAGAACCCTTCTTCGAACTGGCGGATGAAATTGTGAAACTTGCCCGTAGCTGCAACTGTCCATCGCTTCATCTTTTGAAGGGAAAATATTTACCATGTGTGCCCTACCGTTCTACTCAACTGCGCGACTCGCGCAATGACTTCCTCAAACACAGACAACTATGTCTTTTCTAGCACTGAACCCACCTCGACCGCCTCCTTTGATAGCTTTTTCCAATCATTCGCCAATTATAAGACAAGCAGTTTGCTTCTCATTGCCGCATTTGGGTAGCATTTTATGATTTCCTTCCAGTTGCCTATCAGTATTTCATTACTTCTTATCTGCAATAAGTTTCCGCGGTGACCCTGCATCCAGGTAAGGCCATTGAAAGGAATCCAAAGCCTGCATTAGTTAGCCTCTTTACTTCGTCTTTCAAGAGATTACAGGTGAAGTGCCCTTGACCTTCGTTCATGTCTCATATGCCTTACATTTCCGAACCAGTATTTTGAACTCCCACAAGTTTAAGCAAAAGATTCCAAACGCAGTAGGACAGTAGCCTTGAACAGAACCAGGAAACCCCGGGACTTCCAGATCCTGTGTCCCTCCCAAGGTGGTTGGAAGTAAGTCAAGCTTTCTTGGCCGCTGTCGAAATTTACGGATTGGGTTTAAATTCCTTTCCTGCTAAATACCCGAGGGTTCTTCCCGATTATGCCACTTGCATCGTGGCCTGATGCACTGATTAACCAATGTGGCGAGCTGGAATAGCTTCTCCTTCTATGAGATTTTGGTAATTGCTCGAGTTCACAGAAAGGTTCTATCTAGCTGACCATTGGTAAACGTTATCCAAATCCCTTTGATTAGCATCACCGTATGCTGCCCTAAACAAATTCATGTCACCTGCAAATATGAGACAAGGTTTTTCCAACCTTTCGGCTGTTGGTGACAAATCTGGAACAAAATTAGGCCTGAGACAGACCCCTGAAGCACCTGAAAGTGCAGCAGCTCTGAGTCTGGTAGACATCACCGGGCTCTTACCATGAAATATCAACCTCCCAGACTTTGTGGTGTCCAGCTGCTAAGATAAGCGCCCATCTCGAAGGACTTCACTTTCTGTCTAAGAAGCCTATGGCTCAAGAAGTGGAAGTCCTCCTGGCTATCAAACTCCGACTATTTCGCCCCCACCCATCGTGCCTTTGCCTCTTACAGGAGACTAATGACGTCGGTCAAACATAAAGGACTGCGTAAAAAACTATGGTGACTTGCTAAGAAGATTATTTGATGCTAGGCCGTTGACCATCTTTTAGCGCGGGGCACTTTTAAACGGTTTTAGCACTACTGTCGATAGACTCACAGCTCTGTAATTACCAGTTATCTTCGTCCCAACCTTTATGCATAGTAATGAATGTCTACGACCACCAGCCACCAGGAACTCGCCATTCGCCAAGTGATATGTTTGAAAGCTGGGTGAAGTGACTTACCAAGTTTCAGCTGGTGGCATTACGATAGTTGGCTGGATCACGCCATGCTCTGCTGCCATCGACCTCTCCAGCTGCACGGGTACTTCCTCGTGGGTATTCCCGGATTGATACTGGACGCATGACATCCTCCTTCTGTCAACTTTTTGACCCCATCGAGCTTGGCAGCCATGTGTACCCCTGTCTTTGGAAGAAAATTTGCTTTTGCTTTATGGATTTCTTGATTTCGTCTTGCCTCTAAGGTATTATCCTTTTTTGCTACTTCTGCGGACTGGTGGAACTATGTCTCTCTTTATTGACGGGTTGCTCTTGATTGACCCTCAATGACGATTCACAAAGTCGCCAATTTTTTCTACTTTCCGGTGAGTACATAGTTCTAGGCGCTGCAATCTGATCCTCTTCAACTTTTAGGTGCCGTGCTGTAATTATGGGGCTGCCATCACTCCAAGAGTCATTCACATGCTAATTGCCACATGTTTGCTCATGCTTAATTGTTATTCCTGCTCAACGCTCTTTACACGGTTTGGGATTCTCGTTTCCACCAGGTCCAGGACTGATAATGCCTGACCGTATCCACATCGATTTGCCTTGGCAGCGTTCTGAAGCTTTCAGACGGACGGCTGGAACTTTAGTGGTTCTGCCTCCTAGGCTCAGTCAATCCCCGGGGCGTTAAACTCCCCAGTATTAGACGATTTCACACAGCCTTACAAAATCCGAGAAAGTTTAACAGTTCCAGGTCCTCCGCTGGAGCCTACATCGGAAAGGGGTGAACCTGTAACTGAGATCCTGGAACCTCTCTTTGCGATGACTTCAACAGCCAGTAAGTTTGAGATGCCCAGTCTATGGCAGGCATGCGCGTTAGACATTTCACCTGCTAGGATCAGCTTCCTCGTTACAAGCCCCTTATCCTCTTTATCCATTCCAACGAGTGAGAACTCTCACTACAATAATTCACTGTCTACCTCCTCGGGTTCTGCCAGATCTCAGTGCCTGCACGCAGAGTTCTGAATTGTAACCCGGGTCTTTTAATTCCGTTGCTTGCAGCTTTTTTGTCGATCAGGCACCTCACTCCCCCTGCCATCTGTGGGGGGGCCCAGCGGAAAGGATTTTTGAGTGCTCTGGAATTACTCCCGAGGCATTCTGCTTTTTGTGCAAACCTAATATCTCCACTGTGCTTCCAACATTCTTTCCTTGCGTCCACGTTTGTCTGTTCCAGTATTAGTTGTCCAGTTTGCCACTGCAAACTGCCTCCATCTACAGCACCTCGGCACGGGGTGGTATCCGGCTGGCACCCCTCATCCAACCAGCGGATCCTCGTTTTTGGGTTTTTCATTGAACGCTACCTTACCTCGCCTTCCTTCTGGTTCCAAATATCCGAACTGCTAAGGGCAGCTGCTTTGCGGTTCTAACCCGAGGCATTTTGGCCAGATTTATCTGTGGTATTTAACGTCCGTCTCGTGTGGAGTTTGCGCCGCAGTTCGCGCCTCTGCGTACATGTTCGGGTACCTGATGTTGGTAGTCAGTGTCATCGTCCAACCGATGAGGTTCCTTTGCCTCATGATTATTTTCGTCTTTCTTGGGCCCCCTTCAGTTTTGGCCCTGGTACCGTTGCTGGTTCGCCCTTATCTTCTGGCCCTGATTTTTCTAAGTCAGAGCTTCCGTTTTATAGCTGCTGATGTGTGCGTAATTTAAAGATTTGGCTAATTCTCACCCAAACTGATTATAAAGATGCTTGCACAATTAAGCTGCCCCTTTTCCTACGTTAACAAATTCACATTTTTTCACCGCTAATCATTGTCCTCACTTCGTGCATCTTTCTTTAATCATTGGCTTCCCCAGCTCCGCGCTTGTTTTGTTTTCCGCATGCTCTAAGGTTTTTTCGCTGACTCAACTGTCTGTTTCCTATGGAGACCAGTCCTATGGGCTGCTAACACGCTGAACTTGTCATATTGAGAGTGTAGCTTCGGATATACTTCCATGTATGGCATTGCATTCCCTTTGAGGCAAGTATAATTCGCACACCTCTCACCCTGCCCATGGCTTCCTTGTGAACGCCTGGAAACTTGGTGTACCCTCTGGTAATAAGCAACCCCATGCCAAAAAGACTGAAAATAAATGTATCTAACCTGTCCGTAACTACAGCCTAGGCCCACTTGAGACGTATATCCCTTTAGAAGCAAAAAAATAAACAGCTACATAATCTGAGTATCCTTCTTTGAGACTAATTTTTCCCATTTATCAGCGGACCTCCCTAATTCCTTTTCCTTAATCTAGCTGACCTGGGATTCCAGACAACACCGCGGGTTTCGGCAATAAGCTAATGGCTCAGGTCTTCGGAGTGCGCCAGGTTCTGCTGGATTTTAAGTGCCTTCTTGCGATGAGAGGCAGTGCAGAGCCGAAGTCCTGAAAAGGAAGGTAGAAAAAAATGGTAGAGTGAGTTCCTTGCAATAAGTGGGGCGGTAACCAAAAGCCAACGTCATGGCATGCAGCGTGTACTGTAAACCGTCCGCCCTTAATGCACTGGCTCGCAGTGCTAATACGACGGTTCCATGGTGCACTGCAATCCATATAACTGGTTCTTTCATACCAAAGCGGCGCAAACAGACCCGAAATGGAAAATCGGCGGCCATCGTTGGCATTTCTCTCTGAGCTGATGTCTTTGGCTTGACAATTCCTAAGCTATCTGCAAAATATTAAGGGTGATATGATTTTCGATAGCTTCCAGCTGAAACAACCCCGAAGGTCAAGTTAATAATATTTATACTTCTTGAGTCAGATTGCTCTTTTTTGTCGTGCAGAGATCCACGGCTGTTCTGTCTCAAACTGTCTATTGCATTTTACCTTCCAAAATGATGACGACCAAAGTCAATGAGTTGTTTTTTAAGTAGATTCGGAACATTTTGCAGAATTTTGCGAAAGATTCAAGCCACCATCTTTCGGTCGTAGTTCTCATGCAGCCATCTGCTGAAGACGTTTGAAATATGACCTCCAACATGTCCTCTGTCGGTCTCTCATATTGCCCCCAGTCTACATGATATGTATGTTTGGAGCCAAAACTGGGCGTGAGAAATATACATAATGCAGTGTCGACGTAGCACAGATAAGACAGTACGTGAGGTGGAAAACCACTCGCGTGTGGGTGAACGGAGGAAAGCAAGCAAATGTGACGAACATGCTATCTAGCCTCAACAAAGATATCAGAGAAAGCAATTTTTAAAGGTAATCGGATTTCTACACAGGATAACTGGAAGGCGAATTCGTTTTGCCTTGGTGTCTTTGTCATGTTTTTAGCGCTGCAAGTAACAAATATCTCAGTGAACATTTTACTTCAATCATTTTTCTCGCTAATTGAATTGCAAAATTTGCAAAAGTGGGTTATTTTTGTCATGATTATATTTCTCATTTTTACTTGGTGCGACAGGCAAATATTGTCTATCTTCGGCCCTTATTATGGTGGATGACAGATAATTTATCGATTTTGATAACTGGCTATATAAAAGAAACGAAGGCGAGTTTTGTCAAAAAATGCGTATTATAATGCATCTCATGTAATAAAGATGTTGGCAAAAGAATGATCTGCAACACATAGCAGCGAGGTCCGAAAGATAACAATTCGGACTCGCATGAACGTGAGCAGAGGCGCCACGCCGCCCAGCAACATGCGCTTGTTGAATTGTTACAATAACTCGGCACAAGGGGTTGCAGATAGTAGAAGGAGGAAGGTATATTTACTTTTCCCGGAGGAGATTATGCAGCGGGAGTCATAGAATTACCCGAACAATGAGGATGGCATTGTGAAGTTTTGGCAGCCCATAGACGGACTTTCACATCCCCGCTATCCGGTGCATCAACTGCGGTTTATTTTAAAACGCAGAGTGAAGCCACTCCCCCATTGACCGTCATTGGGTTGCTCAGCGGTAATTGAAAACCCGGAAGGGCTGATAAGGTTCTCAGTGTTGCCGCGTAAAAATGTGGGAAGTTGCTGAAATGTATTATTAAACCCGGCCTTACCGGTCGGAATGTAAATGCAGGTGTGAACAATGTACTCGCATTTTTATCTTCTGGGAGTTTTACCAAGAACGTTAAGCTACACAGCGCGTATAGCAGCTGCCTCAAACAAATCCAGACAGGCTTATCTCGGGGGCATGAGTTGTTATTCCTCGCTAGCAGAAAACGCTTTAGAATGGACGACGATTTTCAAAGTTGCCAAAAGGATGCGAGCAGCACAAATTTTATTCCCCTTAGTTAACTCAACGCAATCATGATGAAACTGTCTGCATTAGACAAGATGCATCCTGTTTGCTTGGCAACGATACAAAGCCCGACAGGCATCCAGGTCGCGGCAGGGAAGGCCTATTCGTCTCAGATGAATTCAACCATGTTTGGATTTATGAACCTTCCGTTGGCAGCTGTAAGGTATAAAATCCCGTGCAAATTCCAGCAGTTGTACTGGTCTTTCACTAAGACCAGTTTACGAAAAAGAGGCCGAATTGAGGCAAATTCTTCTGCAATTTGGTCCTGTAGTCTTGAGAGTGATTTTGCCTGAAGGTTTATACAAACTTGCCGCAGTTTTCAAGTTGTCGGTAAGCAATGGTAAATAGTATCCATGTTAGGTGCATTTCATTGATATTAACTTATGGTTCGTTGTTACCAGTTGCATCAGTCTCTATGAGGAATATGAACCAATTTTCAACAAACCCGAGTAGTTGCATTGAACATCGGAAACTCGTCAAATTGCACCACTCTAATCATATTCCGCCTTTCTACTTTAATCGTTTATACAGGCCATCAAACAAAAGGTGAAGTTCAAATACAGAGAGCGAACAAATTTCTGGGTGTCAAATTTGAAATACATCGCCCCTAGGATGTATTCACCATCGTTTGTCTTCGGCGACACTCACTGAACGTTCACTGTGACCAAGGACAAAGGCCGCACAAAACAAGAACTTTACACAGTCGACAGTTGGAACAATATACCTTAATACAGTGCACTGCACTGTGTGTCCTCGCCCTCAAACCGAAGCCGAATCTTTTGAAAATCCCGAACCACCTGAGAGTTGGCGCAGTTTTCATCGTACTAGTTTACCGAACATTAACAAGAAATTTCAACTCGAGGAAATAAATTGCAAGGGGCTACTGATATCGGACAGTAATTACTGGATGTTCTACCCGATCACCCAAAGGTGGCTAATGTAAACGTCATTTTCTTCATTGTCAGTTTTAGGCCAAATGGCTCAATAATACCGCACTTTACAACAGCTGGGTTTTTTTACCTTCGGTGATCCCGTTAAAGACTCTACGGGAATTCAGTGTGGTAGTTCTTAGTCACCGCAATTCCTTTTTTTGGTGTCCGTCGTTTTTGGTTGACCCAAGACCGTACTTTTGCCACTATCTTTCTTCCTTGTTGGGGGGCGGAAGCAAATTCTGTCGTATGCTGTGTCCTCGGCCAGGCTACAGAAGCTGACAAAGTACGACAAAAGTTGCGACACTGGGGTACAGGGGTCATTTTTTCATATACGGAGGCTTGGTAATTAGCAAACCAACACCTGCTATGGGGCAAAAACTTGCGCGAGAGTATTGAAAGGGGCATCCTCGTACGTTATCATTACTGGGGGCCGTAACGGTGGACAGTGCATGTATCCTGTTTAGCAAAATTACTCGACTGGAAAGCGATTCTAGAACCAAAGTGGACACCATGTCTGAGCCTGGAAAGCTGCAAACGTCATGCCACTTGCTCCACCAGTGCCGCTGGCTACCAAATAGGCGTCACTTGCCGATTCTCACCGAACATATTGTGGCAGTTGCTGCTTCAAAAAAATATATTTAATACCCGCTGTACTTTTACTTCCACATTGAGCAGCACAGGGATGTTCACGTTTTGGCCTTCGTGGTCTTCAGTTGTACATGGGCTGTGAGACCAATTCCCTTCCAAAGTAAGTACCGATTTCCCGGTAGCCTTTCCGATGTTCCTACAAACCAGGATTTCCCGCCTTCGACTACAGAGGGGAACGAAGGGATGCATAACCGAATGCCAACGATTTCAACGCAACTGGCCGGTATGCCATTTTTACTTATGTTTGTCATTTCTTAGCATCCTTGAAAAACTCCAAAGCAATGTTGGAAGATCTTAAGACTTCAAAATTAAACTGTAGCAAGTAAACCGTTTATTGATTTCGTCTCGCATTTATTCGCTCGCCAAAACACTAACAGACCTGGAAGCCTTAGACGAAAAGCTGAAGTATGTGAATGCATACATCAACTTGACCTTCCTTAATTACTTGCCTTTTGCAGTTCCACTTTCTGCCCTCGCCGACTAGCAAGCCCTGAAGACCTTTAGAAATATGCTATCAAAAATCTTCCCGGTGACAATCAACTAACGGGAGTGAATGGTCAAATGCTATACGTCGATACTAACTTTGAGAATATCGTTGTTATTTTATTAATATGTGGTAGACCTATTCTAACGCAATGCATATGGTTCAAGGAATCGAAAATTTCCGGATACCAGCTTAAAAGTAGTTGAAATAAAGGTACAACGGTGAGCACGAAGATAGCGTCCAAGTATCAGGGAAGAAAAAAATCTGGCTCTTTTCTGGTTGACTACTTTGCATGACGACATATCAATGTTTCTTTTGCTAAGTAACCGCAGTCTCTTAAGCCTTTTTCCCGTTATGTATCCAGCATCTAAGTTCATTTATCGGTGGGTTCTTCACCTTGGAACAGCTGCCTATTGACAATCACTACGATTTTCTGTCACGTCACAGCGAGAGGACGCAAATCGGGGCCTTAGAGAAACGGATTGAAGGAGAACATTATCTTCTTTGATTTATTTGAAATGACGCATATATTTTCGTTATTCTTCTAGCCTGCTGATACTGTCGGATTTGGGCTTCAGTTCTAAGGAATGGGTCCATTTTCCGGCTGATGTCTCCGTATATTTGGGATAGCTGAAATGTTGTCATAGTAGTGCCAGGTGTGTCATTTTACATTTATCCGAAGACTTAGAATCAGTTTCTGGCCAATTATTATCTTTAGCGCTATTGCTGGGGTCGAAAACGGCAATCTTTTTTGAAGCAGCTTTTAACACCAAACAGCTGGTAACAAGAGAAAGTGCAAAACATAATATTAGCCAACGATGGTGTGCTAACCGTCATCAAAGAGCATTCTGATATTCAAAACTGCTTAAACGCAGAACTACTTCCGGGTCCTCAGCCACTCAAGTCCCGTTCATCATTCAAAATAACAGATATGTAGACAACCCACAGGAGATTGCAGA
This sequence comes from Fasciolopsis buskii, assembly GCA_008360955.1. NCBI lineage: Eukaryota > Metazoa > Platyhelminthes > Trematoda > Plagiorchiida > Fasciolidae > Fasciolopsis > Fasciolopsis buskii. The sequence continues at coordinate 16,731 of LUCM01001579.1, forward strand.
ATCTTTCGGTGAATTCTTTGCATCTGCTCTGGTAAACGATAACAATCCCTCCACCTCATGCCAGTCTCGCTTAACTACTGAGTCTTACCCAACAGTTGTATTTCTTCCAAAGGACGCAGGCCAGATGTTGGTAAAACCCCAAAATTAACCACCACTCTGGACCTGATTCATTGCTTCAGGCTGCGTTCGCATTACGCGGGAGCGGTATCCCAATTTTATTAGCAAACATCTTCAACTTATCCATTCAGCGCCGCACCTTCCCGTCACAGCGAAAAACCTCCGTGATTATACCCGCTCGCAAAAAGGGCGCACGCCATGACCCTGCAAACTATTGCCCAATAAACCACACCCATATAGTTTCTAGGATCATGGAGCGCCTGATTAAGAATAGTCTTATGGCCTAACTTCTGGAACATGAACTCATTAACCATGGCCGTCATGGCCTCCTTTGTAAGAAATCCTGCGCTACTTGCACGACTGCCTGCCTCAACACTGTCACCGATGCCCTGAGTACTGGGAGATCAGTTACAGTAATATTCTTAGATATGACGAAAGCTTTCGACAGAGTGTCACCCTAGATTGCTAGGTAAAATGACATCCTACGGTATTGTTGATCCAATGCTGTCGTGGTTTTCATTTTATTTGCCATTTAAAAAGCAGATAGTACAAGTAAATGGCTTAATATCTGAACCTAGATTAGTATCCAGCGGTGTGCCCCAAGGCAGCGTCCTGGGCCCCTTGCTCTTCCTGTTGTACGTTTATGATGTCTTCGATGTTATTGGAAACGGCACCCCGTTTCCCTTCGCAGACGATATCAAAATTGTGCACACCTTTCGCCCTGAAGCTTTAGAATCCACCATACGTCACATATCACAAGACTTAGCGTCACTCAACTCCTGGGCAAACGACTGGATGATGAAATTCTCCGCTGAGAAATTCAGCGTCATGGGGTACGAATGCGTTATACCCCTAAGAGAATTCAAGCTTGGAACCCAATCCATCGCCGTTAATTGCCAAGTTCGGGACCTAGGCCTAAATTATTCCCGCACCTTAAACTTCTCGGAGCATGCTCTCGCCCAAGTGGCAAAAGCAAAGAAATCAGCGGGGCTGTTACACTTAACTCTGAATTTGAACGAAAGCAAACTACATCTATTTAGGACCCACGTCAGACCTATTCTGGAGTATTGCTCTCTAGTCTGCTCTAACATGAGGCAATGGGACGGTGGCGATTGAAAGCGTCCAGTGTGCATTTACCGAGCAGTTAATTGGCTACTCTACAGGCGTAAATTACATGGAACGCTTTGATTCGCTGAAATTAGATCCTATGTGGTTCCGACGCATAAGAGTAAACCTGGTACTCTTTAACAATATTACCACAGGGGACAGATGCGTCCCTTGATCTCGTGTTAGAAAATGACTCCCGTACTCCTTCCGAAATGCGGATTCTGTTATAAATCTCCCTTTTTCAAAGACTTCCGTTAGAGCCAACTTCTTTATTTTTAGATATTCGTCATTATGGAATAAACTCCCCCATCACCTGCGCATTCTGTCACCACTATCTATTGCATTTAAAAACCAAGTACGAAAAGTAGTTACTTTATCCTTTCTCATCAATCTACACCACCCATGCTCACTTGAGGATCGATTGTATGAAACTGGATTGGGCTTCTGAAAACGCGTCGATTTCACGCTTTCGTTCATTACGGAAAGGAAAGTAAATCTCCCCACTAATGCCATTACGAATCAACCTAGTCTCTTCCACTTCAAACAGAGCTCCGACACTAGCTCATGCTACTTAGTTACAGTTCCACGTCAAATGCATCTCACCGTTCCTCTGCCTGAAAAAGTGGTACCTATCTCTCAGTAGTCTGACTTCATAACCATAAACCTTATCGTTCTAACTGCGTATAGGGCAACTCACCCATAGCCCTCTCCCACCATCTCTCCTTAATGATTCCAACACCGTCGCCAACACGGTGTGGCAACCATAACCTGCAACCGTCTTCCAAAAATAACATTAACTTTCACCCTTACCCTTACTATTCATTAACTCTTCTCTTCATGCAAATGACTGGCCCATAGAAATCTTGTTTCTGACCAAGCCAAACGATACCCCCCAGACGAAATAAGGCAAATGTCTTGGATTCTTTCTTTATCATGCCTCACCGATATCTATCCATTTTGGCCAATTCAGACTTCAAACTACTGCCGGGAATATAGTCTTATGTGATATCTTCTCTCCTCATAGTGACCGTTTACATTTACCATAACCCACTGGCTCCGACCATTTCTTATTTCGAAAGGCACGGCCCCTAGAGCGACATATAATCCTTGATTACCAAGTGGAATTCAGTCAATCCCTAGTGCATCTTTCTTTGTAGTTCGAACACTATTTATATCAGCAGCAGTTATTCCCTGTCCGTCCTATTAAATACCAGCTCATTCTCCTTACTCATGGTGTAGATGATCCCACCAAATACCGGTTCATTCTGTTTACTCACAGCGCAGACGATCCACACATTAGATTAGCCAGCCCACCTAATCAAACATATATATGTATATAAAAAAACCGGATTCCTCAGCCACCGTCCATATATTTTCAATTGCACTATGCGCTCTAGCAACTTCCTTCTCTCGACTGCTCATAAAATTGGCCGCTTGTTAATCTACAGCTGGCAGCTAAACTAGACTGCCAGGCCTTAGAGTTCTATTTGGATGGAAACACTTACCCCATGCTCTGGCGATTATCCGATCCTGGAACGAAGATATCTCCCTTAACGTACCATGCTTGAGTTCCTTCCACCATGCCACGAGTACGCCGGCACTGCCACAATAGTGCGGGGCGCGGTCATATCCACCGCTTTGGCCGGCGCACATCGGGCGGGCAGCTTGGCTGCAGCGGCGTGCGAGTGCAACCAGGTTGGCGGATTACACCTCCTGTATTCACCCTCAAACGTTGTTTTTAGGTTAGGTGGCCAGCACTCGGTCAGCCCCACCCATTAGCACTGTTGTGGTAAACAGCATCGTAGCTCATAAGTTCACGTGCACCACTTTGTATTGGATTCCTCTTGCTTCTTCCCAAAATTCTTCTGCCAAATCCGTACAAAACGGACTCGCGAATGGACAGAATTTTTATTGGCATCTGATATAAACTGACGTTTACAATGCATATTGACATCCGAAAACAGCTGAGGACCGTCATTTTTCATCAACCTCTATTCTAGTTTGCCGAATTTGGCAATAGACCGATGCTCCTGGTGACGGTTTTTCACACGAGTCCACCAGACGTCACCTCATTCGACTCCGGTTCTCTTTCTTCTTTTCCAACGTCACCTTCATCTCTAGACCGAGCTGAAATTAATGAACTTAAAATTGCTCAAAACAAGCTTCATGTATTAGTAATACGATCGCACGATTCCCATTCATTGTCGCCGTCCTCCTTGCTTTTCGAGTTTTATACTGCTTTTTTGATATCCAGTTTTGTTTTCGCTCATCTCCATTCCGTTATGACATCTATATTGATTCTTGTCTGCACCATACAACTCTCTTGATTATCGAGTATCCCGGCCAACAAGCGGCAGCCATTGCCCCTCAGCCATATTTTGCGCCCGCGATACGCTCCCTTGGATCGTTTAAACATAACTCGCAGTGCAGGGCTGGTAATCAGCCACAGAAAATCCTTTGCGAACCATTATCTCTAGCGTTTTGATTTAACAAGGCCCTTGCTCGTGAACTCATTCCCTGAGCGAAACCACATTGCATTTTATGTTTGGTTTCCGTTTTCCGTGTCTGCACTGTGCCATCTTTGCCCAATTTCGACCATGCCTTGCGCATGACTCTCGTATGGCGAGAAATATACAAAAACTAAGGGTTTTAAATTACTAAAGGTTGCTGTCACCCCATCTCTCTTCGATCTACATTGTTTTCGTATCTCCTGTGCATCATTAATGTCAAGAATTGACAACCAATATTTCAATATCAAAAGGAGATTCCTGGGACGGTTCGCACGAGTCATTTCGTGTTTAAGTAAACTAAATGTAATCATTGCTGACGCGCAACATGGACGGAGCTCAACGATGGATATCGATATATGTCCGGAGTCCCAAAACGTTGGGAGCGTTGCGTAATGGATGGGAGAGACGTTAAAGACTTGAAACAGATTCACAAGCAGTGGATAATGCCAGTAATTGGATGAAATAGGATGACAAAACCACAGAACGAGGAACGCACAGGCAAATTGGATAAAAACAGTATTCTGACAACCAAATTGGCCAAATAATGCTGAGGGCGGAGAAAGACTGTCAAGATTGCCTCAAACTATCTAGAGGAAGTTTATGAAGCTCCGGATATGGAACTCCCAATTTTGGTGACCAAATTTACTTACGGGTGGCGGTAAAGCATGTTACGGGAGGTGCGTCAGCTAAGAGAAAATTTTGTGTGAAGACGAGCACCATTCCATTCAAAATGCAAACATGCGGTCCCAACAATATTGCCTCACATAACTCACTACTTTCTCGTAATAGCCGGCAAAGCTGTTTGATCTTATTTCAGCATGTACAGTTCGGGAACATAAATGAGGTTGGACGCAAAAGCTGTTCCGGACGACAGTAGATATCGCGGTTTATCCAATTGCAACAGATTGCCGAGTTGAGATATAAACCGCAATAACAGCGTAAGTTTCGTGAACGGGCCAGAAATCGAGCGCCATCTGGCTAAACAGTTCCTAGCAGAAAACGATTAGGACTGCAGATTTTGGAGATATTGCCACTACTGGAGAACGGTGAATTGTCTGCCAAGCTAAGCGGTCTGCTCCGGATGTGTGATCTGAAACGCAAGAGAGAAGTAGTCTAGCTTGGGTGCCAGCTTGAGGTTATGGTGATTGTTAGATCGCGACAACATACCTGCGACATAGTACATCTATTCTGTAAAATGTGGTATTTAGAATTGAGCTACAGCAGCCGGTTTAGGCAAAGTCGAAGGTTCAGGCTTGCCGAGCCAGTGAAGGGAATAAAATGACATGAAGAGCGAGGAGTATACAAATGATGATGTTTAAAATCACGGGACGTGAAGTGAGCATGGATCCCTCAAGAAGTACCTTGAAATTGTCGTCAGCCCACATTGAGAGAAGCTCAAGAGTTGGTTGATTAGGCCACTGGTGAATACGGTACACCACTACAAGTTAAGGTCAAAACGTGCATTGCGGGAGTTGATAGGGTAAGGACAGTTAGAGGTTGAAGCCAAATCCCGGATTTGGATTCTCAGCAAAGCATTCGGTCACGAAATAGAATTCCAACCAGTTCGTAAGCCTCGTCCGGTCCAAAAGTTAGTTCGGTTAGGTTAATAAGAAGCGGGAATCCAGTAATTTGCAGCTGAGCTTGAAACTGGGCTAAATTTGGTATGACGCAAGGGGTTTCAGGTATTGTTTTCCACAGTTTGGAAAAGGCGACGTTGACGAATTTTAGCCTTGATCGATGGCCGAGTCAAGGATATTCTTACCGAGCGAGCATCTGCCTACGACGTCCAACATGAATGACTACCCAGCGTGACGTGTGACGATTGTAGTAGAGTGGACATCTAATACGACAAAGATTAAAGAGAGACTGCCAAGGTTTAATTAACTTGACGAAGCACAATGGTTCAAGTTCCAAGCATCTCGCATCTGGCCCTGTGAGTTCTAGGCTAATGAAGTCCTACGAGATTCGGTGAGATGCACGCTGCACATTCTCGAATTGCCATTTCGATCGACCTTTACGCATTATGCGTGAAAGTAATCGGGCAGAGTAATCGAGGTGGGGACTAGCATCGGACTTGAAGTATAATTCTGCAGTCTTTAGTGTGGAATTGCCGCTTAAGTCCTGTGGCGGGGTTTTCTATAACTACACCGTTGATGGTGGGCCTGCTCGTGGAAGTTCGAGAAGCCAAGTTACTATTTATTCCTAGGGCCCATTAACTGCGTGCTGATTACGAGAATTGGCATGCCGTATATGGAGGGTGCCCGGAGGAACATTGACATTTAAGTATCAGAGAACTCTTTGATCAGCAGAAGAATTTCATAAAGCCACCTTGGAACACCAGCTACTAAGAGATCTAGTTCTTCATTGCTAAGTGCAACAACGGCAGTTAAATTTAATCAGCCTCAATAGAGTAGACTAATTTTAATGTCATTCGGCAAACAGGGATTGTGTGCCATGACAAACAACTGTTAAAATATATAGTTAGTGCTGCCATCAGCAATAAGAACGACGGACAAGGACGGCCACCCTGAGATGACCCACTCGGTATAGCACGGGCTGGGAAGAACAACCGCTATACTAGTGAACTACTTGAAAAGCGATTCGCAAGCTAGGGTGATAGCCAAGCATAAGAGGGGATTTCTTTACTCCATAAGTCCCAATTTTGTTCAGAAGTCGGGAGTGGGAAAACGCGGGTTCAAATGCTTTTTGCCATGGTCTAGAGATTGATGGGCATGGACCGGAGGGGGTCAGCAATCTGGGTAACTAGGTTGAAGAAGTGAAGCTGACAGATGAGCAGGATTATGCTAAGAGGAGCCGTGTTCGGGAGGGTTGATAACGATTGTGACAGTTTGGAGTTAAAACCAGTCTAGTTTTAAACAATGTTTTCCATAAACCTGGATAGAACTGTAGTGTGGATGACGGAGCAAAATTTTTCAGGTTCACGCAGAGAACCTCTTTTGTGGTTTGGAATAATAATTGGTTTTCTATTGTGACGGAAATGTAGCGCCGGACATAGAGAGCGAAAACAGATTTAAAAGGAGCAGCTGGACGAATCTGGACCAGCGGTGCGACGAATAGGACATGGTGGGATGCCATCATGGCCAGACCTGTGGGATGGCCTGGCATATTTCATCCCATTGTGATGGCCACAGCAAAACGATCCACACTGATGATGAAGCACCACACCCCAAATGAAAGAACCCTAACCCAACCCAACATACAACATGGAGTGGATTTCAGAGTGTCCGGTTGTCAATAATGAGAGTAGAAGATAAATATGTATTGAATGCTTCTGCGATGTCTACAGAGGACTGGATGCGTAAGCTATTGAATATAATGAAGTTTGGAATAGTTAACGATTTGGGCTAATAACGAGCTTTGAAAATGTTAGAAGTCTTCCGTACTGGGTTAAGCGACCAAGGAGCTAGCACTTCATGCCTTTTTAATCTTAGTGCAGACTCTATTAGAAAATCTTGTGAGGTCTCGATTCTCCTACTTACCATTTATTGCCATTCATTCCTTTACCTCCCAAGTACACCAGCGTTATCAAGGCTGTGCTGGACGCAATCAAGTCCACAGCGTCAGCTGGCAAACATCGACGGGAGCACGTTGGCTGCAGCGGCGTGCGGGTGCGGATAGGTTGGCAGACTAATTCTTCAGCGCTCACCGTCAAGTATTGTTTTTCACGTTGGGCGGCCAGCACTCGGTCAGCCCCATCCGCCAGCACTGCTGTGGTGAACAGCCCTCTAGTTGCTATGTTCATATGCACCATTTTCTTACTGGCTTCCTCTTGATTCTTCCCAACGTTATGCCAAAACCATACAAAACGGACTCGCGGGGAAATTTTTATTGGCATCTGATGTGAGCTAACGTGTTTCATGCACTCTAACTTTCTTCGCGAAGATGGCCGAAGAATATCATTTCTTATGAACCTTTGTTCTGTTCTGCCACGTTTGGCAACAAACGGCTACTTCCGTCAACAGTTCTTTAAAAGGGTCTACTGGAAGTTGCTTTATTCGAGTTTAGTTCCCCTTCTTCTTTTTCAACTCCACCTCCACAACTGGATCCAGCCGGAACTCAAGTAATCAAAATTAATGTAAGCAGACCACATGGATAAGACATATGATTACATAATTTCTGTCCTGTGTGCCCGCCTCCACCTTCCAAAGGAGATGTGCTTTCAGTATTTGGCCTTTCATGAAGCCAGAGCCCATCCAGTCTGCTGCCCACCAGATTATGCATTCAGCTCCAAACTGTTTCAAATATTCCCGTCCTTTGACTTAGCCCGTTTTTTGCCATACTTTGTCCATTCATTTGAGAATCGAAATACCTAAAAGGACTAAATCGTGGCGTTATCGGTCCATCACGTTGTGTGGCATGCAAATGACGGTCTATGGGATGCAGAGCGGAAACACCAAGCGGCACTGACGAGAAGTCCCATGTTGAAGGCCGCTACTATGTATGCACCTATCACACAAATATGACCTGACAGAATTATTACTAGATATTGTACAGGCCTCGCATCTTTTGCCCGTGAGAGCCGTTTCCTATAATTTTTCCTCTATTTTATCGATATCGACGCACGTCATGGCAATGCCACGCTGCATGCTTTAACACTAAGAAAAAATATATTATTCTCATGGAAAGCCAACCGAAAGCATGTTCGGGGTCATGTTTCGACCGTCCTCTATATTGGTAAGCCCAAATCCTGATTCGACGAACTGGTAAGCCTGTGAATTTTGTGTGCTATTTCCATCTTTCTCTAGCACGATGGTTATTTATCCTGTGCAACTAAACTTGTTACGGGGCTAAAGTTACCATGTGATATATATTTCAATAGTTCTGTCCCATTTAGACCAATGACATCTATCATGCATGACCCCAAACTGTTGTTTTGGTCTTGTTGAATTTTTCGCCATCTTATTTATCCATTAGATAGTGAAATTTACCTAGGTCTTGAAGCACTTCCCGCCATTTGTCTCCTTGGCAGCGATCTGATACCGTGTGCACCTAAGAAACAGTAGTACCGCCGTTCTAACGAGACTCAGGTGCGGCGCTACGCCCACAGAAAAAGCGTTTGCGGCGTCTCCTTGAGCGGCGAAACGTAGTGGCGATTTTACATATTTCTGTTCTCTAGAACGCGTCGCCTACAAGAACTACGAGATCGTTTGAAAACTGCGGCTGGGACCACTCCCAATAAATCCTCGATGCGCCGTGGCTGAAGTTCTCAAGAATATGCTGCTTGACAAGACAGCTCACACTGCCGTTGTGGTTGCGACACATGTCGGTAGTGGGCTGTTCGCCTCTTTGGCATTACATTTCACAGTCGATTAGGAGAAGGAGCAAACCGCCACAGAAGCACCCTGCGTCTGAGCCTGTACAAAATCACTCCTCATTCAGAGACAATACGTGTCATAACGCCTGCTGGTGTTGCACTTAAACTTTATCTCGGAAAGGTTTCCGCGCCAGTACACGTCCGCCGTCCCTCAGCCCTGCCATCGCCGGCAACTGCCAGATTAAAATCGTCCAAATTTTTAGAAATCAGTGAATATTCGGGCCAACTGCACCGAAATGCCTTTAACAGTGTTCATCTGCAGCAGCACATGCACAGAAAACGGGGAAATATCGCCGTAATTTTCACCGAAAGGTCACAGGTTTACCGTCTATTTTACCTACAGGACAACTGCACGAGCTCTAGATTTCTGGTTGATACCGGAGCATATGTATCTGTTTCGCTTATCGGCCACATCAAGCCACGAGCATCGCTTTTTGGACTGTTGGCTATAAATGGTGCGCCTATTCCTACTTACCATAAAAGACAGCTGAAGGCTTACCTGTGACCACGTCGAAGATATTCGTGAAAGTATGTAGTTGCTGACGCTTCCACAGATATAATGGGTATCCATTGTCTATGGTGCCACAAAGTGCGCGTTGATTCACGCGGGCTGCAGTTGACTGAAACAATGTCGGAAATCAAACTTCAAAGCCTACATAGGTGCGCACCTAAATATACCATTACATTTCATGATGCCCCAAGTAGTTTCTAATCCATGTTTATGAAAGCTTTCTTGATGATCGAAACTTTTGACGGGGCAAATGCGGCCAGTGACCGTGTGGCGCGCCAAACCATAAACAGGGGACTTCTAGTTGTTGCTGGGCTTCGCCGTCTGGCAGTAGAAAAACAGCATTGGCTGAAAGTGCGTTCAAAACCTAACTATACGAAGGTGTTAATGATACGACTTTCTTCTAAAATCGCTTTTTTATGGGCATCGTGCCAGACCCCAGTCGTCAGTGAGGACCTTCAAAAAGCAGCTGCTACGATGGCCTTCTTTCTGTTTGAGTACCTACATATGCTTCTTGGCTTGCTCGATGTTGCTCAGGCATCGGTAGCACCGCACGACATTTGGATTTAGTGCAGATCAATATCAACTGTTTGATGACCATTTCACGGAAGGCAGATGAATATAGCCAACGTCTGGCTCTGCCGTTTGAACATCTCTCCTACAATGGAATAGCAATGAAACCCGTTAAACGTTAGCTCGGAAAATGGAAGATAACTCTTGTCGACTACAAGATCACACAGGAAAGCATCAAACCTCTGGAAGAAAAGTAGACGTTCCTGTATGCTATGCCTTGCCTTCATTAATTGAAAATGATGAAGCACATCTGTGATGGCACGCTTCTGCCGTGGTTTCACTCTCGGCAGCGAGAAATAGTTGTTGTCACAAATAATTGTAATTTATGGCAATAAATGGAAGCTGGTGCCTGGAGATTCTGCGAGAGAAGCTTTTTCGAAGATAAACTACGAATCAACTTGGATGGATTTCCTGTCTGCTGCGTTCAGGCTAGTGGTAGTTGATTCGGCTTATGCTATCACAGCGGTCCTGAGAAATGGTTTCTGATATCTGGAAGCCAGCAGAACTTTTCTGTCAACGCTCTTGTCCCACAAAAATCAGGTACAGTGTGTTTGGCCGGGAACTTCTATGGATACAAGGCGCTACTGAGCATATTGAATAAGCTACTGGGGGCCGTTATTTCGTCCTGTTCACCGACCATACAGTACCAAACTAAGCACAGTGTACAAAGCGTGATCGCGACCATTCAAAGGAGCTCACTAATTTAGGCTGTTTATCAGCCCAAGGGGGTCTTAGTCAAATCAAAGTAAGCCTACCCGAGTATCAGTTTCATATGGGCGATCACGGTGCTTCCGCCGGCCGAACCCACTGGAACTTGCTGGCGGGAAACCTCAAAAGTCCGCGCGGGAAGAACAAAAGTAGAAAGCAGGGAGCTTGGCGAGGTGGACGCATAGTCTCAGGCATGGGACGAGCAGACCCGTTTATCCTGAAAGCCAAGAAACACGGTCATGTGCAAGAAGGGAAAAACATAGACAACTTCAAAAGTTCGGTCAGTCAGTTCAACAATCACTCGGGAAGTCCATCGGCCGGTGGGTCAGTCAGTTACAAATGCCTTTCGTTCACTCTACCAAGACGACCACGTCATCGGGTCGTTCCTTCGCCGCAGTAAACGTAGCGCTAAATCAAATGCCGCCAGCAATGGTTCCAGTGCCGCAACAGGGTAATGCATAGCTAAGTGCGCCTCCTGCTTTATTGTGAGTGCCTGTTTCCGAGTCTCCCGGACGTCTCGGGTAATTGGTTCCCCGAGCGACACACCCTGACGGGGAATGCTCGCTCTTGACCATCGCTCCGGACGTTGTCTTTCTAGCTTAACTAAACGGCTGCGAAATGTGGGTTTGGCGGTTATCCCGAAAAAGTATCTGTCAAGGTGGCCCTGCTTTGTTCGCATACATCTCGGGGAGACGGGGATTCTCAATGACTGCCCTCACTCTATGAAGTTTCATTGTTTTGCAGATTCAAATCGGATGTCTTTCGGGATAGATTAAGTTACCAAGGTCACATGCGCCTTCCACTCACCTTTGTGATATATTTTTGATCCATCTCGGAACTGGCAGAGAGGCCTGAATGTTTACTTCGCGAAGGTCCCTGATTAAGATTGAGGACGGCTTTGGGAATGATTCAATAGTAGGTTTGCCATTACCGCGACTAAGCCGGTTATGTCTGAACTTGGCTTTCTTAGGTGGCACGCCACAGTTGAACGCCCGCGACAATTCTCCTGTCACCATCGGACTCAGATATCGCTCCTAGGTTTGCCTCTCAAGTGTGGTTTTCCCCGGGTGTCCCAGTTGACAAGGTACCCACCTGTGTCTAGTGAGTTTGCCCCTAATTTCACTGAATAAGAGACAGCCGTTTTATTCCTTCAAGATCTGTTTCCCGTGTCTGCGGATCTAGCGCAGCTTGTACTGTACGGCAAGCATTTATGTTACCTGTTTAAAGTGGGACGTCGAAGTCAACTTGCAAGGGAATGCCATTCATGGGGGTCATCGTTAAGGTTTAATTAAGGAAACAAAGCAACTTAAACGAGATAGCATTTCCAACTTATTTGTTATGATGACATGCATAATCACGAAGATATTATGAACAAACTTTTTTTCTTCCTCGAAATATTTATCCCCAATTTTAACTCTCAACTCAAGGGTACCTGCTGCACCAGTCTCATCGCTGCTGGTCAATTTCTCTTTTGGATCACCCTAATCTCCCTCTGCTAGGAAAATTAAGAATCTTATTATGATGAACTTAGTTTGTTTCTTCCATCGCCTTCCTGTTTTTTGTCCGTTTTTTAAATCAGATTTTCTGCGTCAAGGGTTCAAGGTGGGGTGATTGGTGTGCCACAAACCGGGCCAACCAAAATCCAATATAATGCAATACGGCTTTCATGAGACAGACTTTGGCCAGAGCCCCAAGAGAGTTGGGAATTCTTATGTTATATATTCCGACTGGGCATTAAACCCGCAAGGTCCACTTCCTTGGCTCACGATAAATGAAACAGAATCACAAAACTTCCATCGCCTTCACCGTGAGAGATATTGCGGGTTGCATGCGTCCGCTGGCCAAATCTGGAGAATCTGAAAGCAAAATCAAAATTCTTCTAAAAATTGAATTCTTCTATTCTTAACTCAGGGCACGCTGCGACCCAATTCCGTTCTAATGCTTGCTTGAGAGCATCTGGTCATTGAACCTTGTGGTTTAATTGGTTACCTAGATAGTGACTGTGAAATCATATTCTAATGGCCTCATGTGCAGCAGTCCAAATACAGCCGAAAGAAATCAGCTGGATAAATGCACACGATAACCTCTTGATTAT
>LUCM01001582.1:0-35101 GCA_008360955.1 Fasciolopsis buskii
CGACCTTGATACCTATTTTTACCTAATCATTTATCATTCATGCTTCCATCAGCCTTCCTGCAGTCCAGGAAGGTCCTCTCATTGCTTGTTTGCACTTGTCTCCGTTATCACCACCCGAAAATTGGCCGTTGCTCTCCACATTGCTTTCCGCATCTGCAGTCACTTGTTCAAAATGTGATACCTAATTCCTCTTGAGCGTCACTACTTGTTTGTCCGTCTACTCCTTTCCGTATTACGTAATTTCCAATCACCCAAACACCTGCCCACCTCCGTCTCAGCATTCCCTCGGGCTTTTATTAAACATGGTCACTCGTCCTGTAATGTCACCCGCCACCCTATTTGATTGTCAAGTCCCAATTGCTCATTCCATTTTGCGTCGCGATTATCCTCGATGGTTCCTGTGATTACACAAAATGTAATCTAAACCCTCAGCTGCTCCACTCCTTGCTCTCTCTATCGCTTTTGATCGCCTTTTGGAGCTAAATGCGACTTGCTTCACAGCAGTCACTGTGCTCAATTCCTCGATGAGCTCTATTGTGTACTGCTGCTTGCTGTGGCCGTATTCGTGTGACTTTAAAGTATGTGAATCTACTTAATTTGATTCCTCTTCATAATAGTGCAAGTTCATTACTCACATAATGTTCTCTGGTAAAGATATGAAACGTGTGGTTACCGAGTTAGTGAATAACTAGACGAAGTCCCGTTACAAAAGTCAACGAGCATTTGAAATAATCAGTCTATCAGTAGTTGTTTTTAAGCACTATTTTTGCTGGTTCAACAAACTGGGATCGGACCGTTGGAGAGCGGTATCCGCACTAGGCTGGTGAACGCGAATTCACATAAAGTAAATATTCAGAACAATAAAAGAGCAAACTATCATCAGACAAACCACTTTTTCTGGGTGTCGACCAAGAATACCAGACAGTAAGGCTGCGAAAACTGTTGTGCTGTCTATATTGTAGGCGAACTGGTGTTCGGCCTGGGAAATGGCCGACGAGAACAGACACTGCCAGGCGTAGACTGGGCCCAGGTTGTCCGGTAGTAGATCGACAAGAGAAACTGTCCCATCGGAAGATGAAGTTACGATGCTTCCGGTTGATTTCACCGAACCGCCCTCGAGGAGAGTGATCAAGTAGTTCATCCGACCCAAACAATGAGCAGGATCGGAACGAACAATCTGTAAACAGGACACGAAGGGTTGAGTTCTTATTTTAACATTCCCACATCTAATTCGCCTCAAAATATACATATGAACAAATATGAACGGTATTGACTGAACTGCACTGCAGCTATCATTATCTTTTCGCCAAAGTTTCGAAAAAGGGTCTGAGAATCCCGCAAACAAACTGCGGATTCTAATGAATAATAGATGATATGCAATAAAGAAAAAAGTTAATGTGTATGCGGTAAGCCCCATATAAGTACGTGTTTCTATTTCTCTGTTCGCTGCTCCGTACAATATTAACCGATTCCGTTACACCTTCAATGACAAGACTAGTCAAAGACTGAAGTTTCAGATACATATATATATATATATATATGTTATTATGAAATCCTGGGTAGTATTTGACCGCGTAAGCCAACAATGGTAACGAGTCGAGTGACAACTCATTGGCGTCCATCGCCAAAGTATCCGGGAGTGCCGGGACAAACACCATTTTGTTTCATCATAACAGGGTGTGACCTTTCAGTTCATATAGTTTACAGTTTACTTCTTCCGCCTGCGGAATTCCAAACGGTGCTTCGGCTACTAGTTGTACAGAGGCTTTCTTAACTAAAAACTAACTTCTGAATGGAGAAAATCGTAATCAAGAATAGACGCACCTGACTGGAGGCACATCCGACCATTCGTTTCACAGAAAGTGTCTGCTTGCGTAAGTTATAGTCAGACAGAAGTGGGTAGAGCAATTGCGTGCATCGATCCACTATAGACTGAGCTTCCTGCAACGTTGGAATGAACTGAAACGACAAAATAGTGGTGAAATAAAGCACCATATGTGGTAACGACCAATCTGCGTCTGATGCATATTAACCCCGAAAGACGTGATGTAACGAAGCGGATGATAAACTAAACTGCTTTCTAATGCTTTTAAACCGCTCGCTTGTTGGTCGCATCTTTCGCCAAAATGAAATGGAGCGCAGGAGCGTGTGCTCTGCTTGTTGTGAGGTACTCGGCACAGAGATTTCATGGTCCGCTAGCAAATCAAATACTTAGGTAAAAGCACGTTAGGAATACGACCCTCGTCAAGAGAAGGGCAATGAACGCATCGCAAATTGTGATAAAACTTTGTTTCACAACCAATTTAGATCACGCAGGGTAAAAACCAGTGGGAAGGATTTGAAATACATGAATATGGAGGGGATGCAAAAGTAAATTATACACCTGATCGCCTTTAAGTAATAAGTGTGGGGGATTTGAGCAGTTGATAAGAATGAATCAAGAATAATTGTGCACATTTAGCAAAATAGTTACTATACAGCCCATGAATAGAGAACAAAGTTCAGGTAGCAGCTAGCCAGGAGTAGCGACTTTGCGCAGCTTAATTGCATATTTCAAGGTGTATTTTACACAGCTAACAAATGAATGTCTGAGGAATGAAAGAAAAAAGGCGAGGCTGAGAGAGCGTGAATGTTTTGAACAGTCAACGAAGTGGAAGTGTCCCATTACCAGGTAGTATTTTGCGACTTGACGTGCCTTCTCATTTAATAAGTTAAAAAGCTATCAAATATACTCAGAAGTGTCACTCGTCATAAGTACTCATGTGGTCTTTACTACTGGAAGATGGCTTACTCGGGAATCCAAGTATCTATGTGAGCAACAACATTCTAGAGAAACATCAGTGAGTTGGGTAGCAATCCACAGATCGAAAACACGAAAACCAGCAAACGGACCCACAAAAGTCACCAGAATTCAAAGCTACTAAATGTTCCAAGACTGTATATATAACACACTGTAAAAAAAGACCCACACTGAGACTAGTATTCAAAAAACTTGATGTTATGAGGGAGAAAGGGAGGCGGAAAATAGGCAGTTTTCCTTGACATCAAAAATAGGGGTATTTTGATTATTTTTTCTTCCCTGTTACACCGAAAAAGCACGAGAAGAAAGACAAACCTTTCCACCATTTTCAACCAGATCAGCATTTGGTTCATCTTTTTTCACCGTGGTTTTGTGTCCTGCTCGGCCGGTTACGTTAGTCTGGGCGGATCCGGTTGTAAGGAGTTGCTTCGCCGTTTCTAGACAACGTTTGGCCTGCCCTTCTAGCCGTTCGACCACGAAAGTGATTTGATCATTGCTGGTGTCGGAACTCGAACTATCCAAAAGTGCATTAGACGGTAATACCAAAACAGATAGAACTCGAGCTTCAATCTCCTCGATTTCCGAGATTAGCTGATTCCACTGGCCTGAATATCCAATACAGACAAGGGTTTGGTGTAGTTAGTGAGATCCAAGAAATTCACAGATCGCAAAACGGTTAGTTGTAACTTATCCTGGAAATACAGACCGTTGGGGAGGGGATCGAATGTGCCTTCCGACCCCGAATTCCGATGTGCTCAGACTGATGTGATCGTAAATTTTATAAAAAGCATTTTATGTTCTAAGCTCGATTTCATTTATCTACTAAGACCTTCCAACTAAAATTTCTCCAAGTTGGCTCATTCTGTGGAACGCACTGGGACGTAATCTTCGGAAGTCAGTGCGTGACCGGCCTAAAAGGTATGAAGGCAGAAAAATCAAAACCACCCAGAACCCAGTGATCCTACAATTACAGAAACAAACCAATATAGTCGGAGGCTACAAATCACAACATCAGTCTTTCCGGAACAGAGTGATACTACATACAAAGTGATGTTCTTTGCTTATCCTTCACGATTTTTCGTCCGTTCTCCGGCGGCCGCACTATGTCGCTAATACACACCGCGGTAAACCGGTGCATCCGCCTTCATCGACTTCACCGAGCGCATTATCAAATAAGGCACCAAAAAATGCTGTCCTTCAAATTAAAGAGCTGAGTTTTAGTGGATCATGCTTTAATTGAAGTGAGTATCACGCTTCTTGTTGCGGGATTTAGGCGAACTGCTTTCATGGTCCCATGAAGATGAGTTATTTTTTTACAGGGTGGACGAACCACATGAGCGGTTCGATATTGTCTCACTGTCGAACGTTCGGCACCTCCCACGACTGTTCGTTGAGGGTTAGACATTGTGTGCTGTGTAGGCAGGGCCAATGGCATTGTTTGTAGCGGATTCGCCTGTATGCCTTAAGAGGGAGGGGAATCTGGTGTCGTATAAAAAGGGCATTGCTACAGTTCAGAGATGATCAGTTTGAGGGAGAAAGCATCTCAAAGGATAACAGAATGGGTAAAGCAGAAATAGCAGCAGGCTCAATTATCAAAGTAATCAAGGTCGATACAAAGACTTTGAGACTACGGGTGCCACGGTACAAGCAAGTCACAGAATTCGCATCTTCAGCAAGTGCGTTACGATGTAAAACCTAAAGAAGGGAAGATCAGTCATCTGTAAATACCAGTAAAGTAAAAAACCCACTCTTCTAAGACGACAACGGACATCCCATCAAATAATTGTATTCCATTGTATTGTGTTGTATTGTACTGCATAGACTCTTGCGTACATTTCAGTCAAAAAACGTGAGAAAAAATAAAAGTTACACTCATCACCTTGTAAAAATGAAATAAAAACCTGAGCACATTATGGTAGGTTGATCAATAAATCATCTGAAACTTGGTCACGGTATGTCAAGATGCGCGATAAATATGGGACAGCAGAGTTCCCATAAGAATATGGATTCTAACGGAATGTGGAAAGCGAAAAAAGTAGATCTGCGTTGAAAATGAACGAACGTGCTAACTTTGAACACCGTTGTGGCAGCGGATGCATGGATCCTGAAAGTAATTGTTGTTGACAAATTTTCTCACATGTTTGATGAGTTGCTAATCAATTTATAATTGAGCGCTTGCATGCGGCTCAGCTCAAACGGCTGGACCGAGTTGGGCTGAGCACTTCTAAGATCAGTTTAGCTGACCACACAGCTAAGTATTTAGTCGCGACGTCTGGAGCTATGAATCCATGGGAAGTGAATCTTGACCCTCCAACGGAATTGTATGTGATGTTGAATATTCCACGTCTGAGGAGGAAAAAAAAGCAAGCCGGTCCGACGAAACTTGCCCCTCCAGTTTCTTTTCCAAATTGGGTGCGGAAGGCTTTTGTTTTTCTTTTGGTTGATGAAATCGTACCTATCCGTCCTTGTTCGTTGATATTTGAAGCGAGGAGCGTATTCCGTCATTCACGTGGGGTGAGTCATTTGCTGTACCCTTTCTCGTCAAATAGGGTTACACGGATGTGATGCAGCGACATATCATTGTGGGGATTAGTTTTAATTCCGAGCAGTTACTATAGGTTTATGCTTTCAGAATGTCTGCGTGCTGTTTTGACTACACCGGAATTGGCGAGAAGTTAATATTCCGCGAAGCAAAGGCGGACATCGGTTGTCGTCGCAAGGTCGAGTTGCACCGACAGATATTCACACTCTTCGACAGATTAGTCTCGAAACGCTGCCACACGACCCATGCCGCCCCCACGTACCGTAGTCTTGTCTCGACTTGAAAGGTGCTTTCGACTCCGTGGAATCGACCAGCATACTCAGTGCTCTCCACTACCGGAAGGTAGCCAACGTTCGTGAACCTGTGCGAAGCATTGTACCCGCATACCTATGGTCGCGTTTGGCGAGGCGTATAACCGGCGAACTATCAATTTATTCGAAAACGACCAGTGGAGTTCGCAAACCGAGGGTGTTCACCTCTCATTCTTCGTTCAGACTTCCTCATGGACGAGAGTATTGGAAGATGCTTTAGGAGGTCTCCGGGATGTAGGAGTCAAATAGGGAAGTGGAGGGAGGCTGTGACCCAGATTAGGCAGATGAACTGTGTCTGTTCGAATCCGCGGACTATGCACAACGTGCACCAGATAGACTCTCGAGATCGGTTGCTCGGTTTGCATTGTGTTTGCACATTCAAAGTGCAAAGTGCAAAGTGGTTACAGGACTGGACGACAGCAGTACCGAACTTGATATTGGGTGCACAAGAACTAACGATACTAGATCGTTTCACATACCTTGGTGTCGAACGATGTTAGCTCGGCAGTGAAGATAAACACGCGTATATCGACGGCTCGAGCAGCTTACGCTGGACTGAAGCACTTGTGGCGTCGGCCTGATATTTCACTGAAGTTGAAAGGTCGTGTGTACCGTGCCGCAATGCACTCAGTTCTGTTGTACGGTTGCGAGGCATGGAGTATGCGTGCGGGAGATGTTCGTCGGTTGGAGGTTTTCGATCACCACCACGTCTATTTCGTATCGCTAGGATTGGATGGAGTGACCGGGTGAGTAACGCTGAGGTGAGGAAGCCCCTACTAGATGCTGGTTCTCGGAATAACTTATTTCAGCGTATGAAACTTAGTGGACTACGCTGGTTGGATCACGTGTTCCGTGTGGCGAACACTCGTCTACCATATCGTGTCTTATTTTGAAGGATATGGCGTTAAACCGTAAACAGTGGCGTTCATGTTGCCATTTCTATCGAATCAGAATGATTCAAAGAGTGCGGTTTTATAGCTAGACCGTGTGTTTGCTACAGCACCTGTCTAATCTTTTCCCGCCAGTGTAGGTCCACTTCTTGTCCCCTTTAGACATTCACTCTTTTTAAAGAAAATGAAACTTTCGGTAAAAGGTAACGGCCAGTGAGGCTCGCTTGCAGTTTCACCTTGACGATGACGATGATGATGATGATGATGACAGACTGAAAGAGAATCCAGTTAGTGGCATGAAAGACATGGCTAATAATCAACAGCCCCGGTGGAGAATTTTAAAGTCTTTTTCAAGTAAACATGGAGAAATAACGGGAGAACAATAAAGAATTGGAAAAACACATTGGTATACGAACCGGGAAGTGGTGCTTTGTTTCACCTTGTAGTGTCGAAACTTCCTGATTTCAAATGACAAGCTTCGGCGTTGCTGAAAGTCGTCGGAGAGTAGACAGAGAATGAGAGCAAAACATTCGAAACTTCTAGATGTGCTGAGATTTAAACCAGCTCGTGCAGAGAAATCGTGAGCAGAAGATAGATTGTTGGAAAACCTTTGAAAATCATCATTGTTCGAAACGGTTTGAGAGAGGACAACATCATCGACATACCTAAACAGATGATAGGGTGAGCTGGTTGATAAGTCGCTGATGTAAGTAGAGAAAAGAAACGGTGAAAAAACAGCACCCTGTAACAGGCCTGAGTTATGAATCAATGGTTTTGAAGTCTTACCGTCCATTCGTGTGCACTGGATTCAGTTAGTAAAGTAATCAAATAACTATGCTAATAATGGCCTGGAACAACCAAATGTTCCCAGTTTGTGAAGTAGAAGAGACGGAGGGACAGAATCAAATGACGACGAATAGCCTAGAAAGATGCAACGGACGGATTTCATCGATGCGTTTAAGGACTTACAAATGTGGTGATTGAGAGGGGCGACAGAGTCCAAAGTGAACCTGGAAGATTTTTAAGCAAACTGAAATGGATCGTCAGGAGGATAGCGTTTAAGTTCAAGACCAGATGTTAAAGCGATGAGATGAAAGCGTTTTGCTAAAGCAGTAAAACTGCTAGATTTAGGGATGGGAATAATAGTGGCGGGTCTCCAGCAGTCAGGGCTAGAATACGAGCCTAATGATGAGTTAATCAGACTAGTGAATGCATCGGTCAGAGCCACAGCACCATGTCTTAAAAGAGCTAAAGACAAACTGTCAGAAACAGCCCCTGTGTTGACTTTAGTGCTGAGGAAAAGGTCGAATACCTCTTCCTAGGAAGACCTATAACCGTCATATCATCACCCTATCCAAAAATGACTGGAGTATAGGTGGAAGAATGGATGAATGAATGCACGATTGATGCTCTCGACATCAGCAGGACATTTCACGTGCTTCTTTTTCTTCCCACACAACAGTCGAATGCTTTGCCATAGCAATCGATTGTTGTTACCACTCAGGAGTTAGGTGCCGGATGTAGTGTCGATGCGCTAAATTTAAGCATTCATTAGGGTGGGAATGTACTGCATGCTTGAGTTATTACGAGATTCGTTGAAGTGTTCCTTGCATCCTCTTAGAGATTTCAGTTTCTGGGTGGAGATACAACCATCTGAAAACGATACTAGTGTTTCTGAATTAGGCTGCGATATCTAAAGATTGCGTCGGTCATCTCTGTGGAAAGTTTAACATTGTCATTGAGCACGGGTTCAGAAGAGAAACAAGGAGATGCGAATGAAAGGATTTCTGAAGAAAAGAAAAGTTACGGAGGTGAACTCGGATTTGATTTGTTCGGCTAAAGGAATGGAAAGCTGACCTAGAGTATATCTTGGAACTTAACAGGAGCAGACAATGGTCACTAGTTGAAAAAGGGGCACACAGTTTTAGGGAACAAAAATCAGGATGGTTGGTAATAACTAAATCTAAAATGGAACCGCATCTGGTGGGAGAAACGCAGAGGTCAGTCAAATCAACCACATTCAATGGTACGACAGATGCATGATTAAAATCACCTACAATGGTATGCAGATTAGCCTCAAGAAGAGGAACAATAAATACTAGAAAAGAGTCAAAAAAAAAGATGCGATATTTTGTTGCAAGCTAAAAGGGACAATGTATAAATTCGTTATGATAGTGCTGGTATGGCATGAAAACCTAAGACGACACTGTGTCACGAGACAATCAATTCCGTTTAGCGAGTACGTATAAATAACTTCGGGCCTACCAGACCATAAGGAGTTTATGCATGTTGCCACATCGCCTCTAGTCTTCTCGTCCGAATCTCTGTCCTGCCGGTCGAGGCTGAAGCTGTCTATCGACGAGTGAAGCACCAATGTCCGGGTTCAGCCAACATTCTTGTATGCAGATGACAGCAATGTGAAAATGGATCGGCGATTGAGGTGCAAGGGACAGATCCGACATCTTCGTAAACATAACGGATGTTGGTGCTCAGCAGTGCTGCAATGGACATCTTGGCCGGAAGGATTCGTCTGCCAGCCAGGACGAGTGCTTTTTTTAGACGGATTAGATCTTGGAGTACAACAATGAGTGGTCCCAGTCCATGTTGAGAAACAATGAGATTTTTATACAACAGTAATTCCGATCGATTGTAGCGGCGAACGGAGACCATAATGGAACCAAAAGTCCCCCAAGGAGACGAAACAACGACGACGCAGAATCGTAGCACAGCCAATCAAAGAAACGCAACAAAAAGTACTGATGGGATAACATCTTTCCCATGGCCCCCAATGTCCCCAGATTTGAAAGTGAATTAAACGTGGCACTATTTGAAAAGAAATATTATGTTAATGGGGAACTCAACGAATTTTCAGCGTTTGGAAATACCCCAAAAAAGCTTGGGAAAATACCAGCATGCCCCTAATTGATAGACGGCAGCATATCAAGAAGAATAGAAGTTGCCATTGCCAGCAGCAGAAATATATGTTAATTCACCCATGAATGGTTAAAAAATTACTATCCATGCATTTCCATTACGGTCCTCATCATCATCAGGCGTATGGGTAAGATCCTAATCGATGCAGTAAGCAACTGAAGCAAGGAATTTACGGCACTATACTTACATCTGCTTCAAAAATCCCATAATTTACCGGGTAGTGTGGAAACCCTTACTAAATCACCGGAAATTTCATTGAAACATCTCCGTTTGAGGCGAATTATCGTGGAAAACATGAAATCTAACTCACAGCCCTGAGATCACGTGCTATAATCGTTTGATTTTGAAAACTGACATCTTCCCCGGGCACCGTTTCTACGAATCTCTGGATTACATCTTCATCAATATAGTCACGAAATCCGTAGGCGATAAATAGACCCTGCGGGTTTGTGTACTCTATGAGTCATAATTTCCCAGATTTTGAAGTTAGGATCAGGATTGCGTATGATTTGCGATATGACCTTGACCTCTTAAGCACCGAGCAAACGTTGTCTACCTGGAACGTGTGAATTTCAGTATTTTCTTCCTAGAGTACGGCATCGGGTTGGATTTTCCTAGTCATTAGGCAACGAATTTAGTTAAGAAATTTCACGTAAAAATTGAGATCTGCATGCGGGAGGAACGACTGAGTCGAACGCCTTAGCTACTAAACCAGCCGGGGGTTCTCTATGATTAATTGAACATGTACATTACATGATATATCGCCCTAACTTGTCACTGAATTTTGTAGGTCACAAATATTCTCCCATCAGATGATGAACTTCTACGTGACGGACGGCTTCTCCATAGAATTCAAAGGCATTACAAACATGATAATTTTCAACAGTAAATTGAATGTAAATTTTCCCATCTACCATCAGATCTCCATCTCTCTTCGCCCCATGAGAAGGAATTTCTAGGTAGGGCTGGATAGTTGCAATCGTCTTAGTTCAAACCGGCGCCAGGGACGGAGCTGCGTGCAGCCTAGTGCATCCCTAGGTTGTGAATAGGGGATAGACAACTATCCTAATAACTAGTCCTGAATGAGGTGACTCCAGGCTCACTGAATAGACGGTCGCAGACAAAACGCAGTATCGATGGCATGGTGGATTATACTTTGATGTTTCACAAATTCGGTGAAATTTACTAGAAAGAGGAAATGAACCGATCAACCGGTCACCAGCCCGTCTGGAACAACTCTCCTCCTTTGCAGCTCACGTTTTTTTGCCCAAAGGCTATAGCTGTATCCTTGAAGCACAGGGCACAGAGCAACTATGCACGACGATGGACATTTGGTGGTACATGAAGCAGGAGTACGGGAGCATTAATATGGATGTTGAATTCTGGACAAACGTGTATTTTTCTCACTTTGGTTCCGATCTGAGATCTGCACACAGATATATATATATATATATATATATTCCTTAGCACTGCGCCATGAAGGCACTCTAAATCGTGGAATGGTATTATCCATTTACTATACCGGGTTATATTGCTTCTCCCCCACACTAATTTCTGAACATGCGCCAAACCAATTAGTCCAAAGTCAAAACCGAAAAGGTGCTGGCAAACAGACTGATCTAAGTCGCACTCCTCCTTTGAAGATGAGTGCATTTGCTGGTCAGTAGCATCATCAATGACAACATGGTTCAGCGTCAACCACCAGGGTAAGTCCCACTGACTACTGATTTTTTTAGCCCAGTGAGATGCTGCTATAGAAGCAATGAATATGCAACCCGGACAAGTAGACTCAGAAAAAGGAAGAGAAAAGAACGTAGTAGCCAACACAAGGAATATAACCTTCAGGGAACCGTTCAATCCTGATACGACAGAAAATAACAACACGATCACCAATGTTCACAATTCAATATGCCCAACCAATTGGCTGATGGGTCCTTCGGACCCCAAACACCGAGACGTAAGGCGCCTATCTGAACTAAGTTCGCTGAGCATTTTTGAATCCACGTAGTCGCGTTATCTGTTCACCACCACGTAGTTTCTTCCATTCCAGAAAGGAAACAGAAAATAAGGCATGATATGATAGACGACTCTTCGCCATACGCAACACGAAGTTTACTAAGCCTGATACGCTGGTCAGCACTAACATTAAGTTGGTTTTCGAAAATGTCGGACAAAACATAAATATATATATATGCTAGTACTAAGCTCATCTTAATAACTGTGATTTCCTCACATGAATCATAGTTAAACCAAGATGTCAAACCTCTCTCGTGGAACTTTATGGATCTAATTGCGACTGATGAAACAAAAACCCATGTATACAAAAGAATGGAGACGGCGTAATTAAATATATCAAACAGTCCTGGTGTGGTAAGCCTGGCGTTAGTTTGGCTTAAGCTACCCAGTGTTATTACACACCTGATCATCACAGGGGTATGATAACTACCACTGTTCCACCATACTGTGGTCGATTTTCCGTCGCCCCCAGGAAATGGAAGAAACCGTGTGGAGGTAAACAGATAGCATGACAGAAGGGAATGCAAAAAGATTTAGCGAACTTAGCTAATGTGAGCGTCTCATATATCGTGGGTAGGGTCCGAAAGACCCGTCAACTGGGTGGCTGCAGACACTGAAAGATATGACAGCAAACAATGAACAGTGGCGACCGTGTTGTTATTTTCTGTCTAATCGGAATGGTTGGAAAAGCGTATCTGTATAGTTAGACTGTATTTGATATGTTGGAAAATACGACTTTCTTCTCTTTTCCTTCCGAGGTAGGTCCCCTTCCGATAGTCCTGAAGATTCACTGTCTCCACAAAAACGTGTAGCTCTGGGAGAAAGTAAGTCGTCAGTGAAACTGGCCGATCTGTTCATCACTGAATGACGACAGCGAAGTTAGCTAAAGTAGGTGTCTCACGCCATCGTGGTTGGGGTCCGAAAGACTCGTCGACTTGCTGGCTAGAGACACTGAAGGATATGGCAGTGAACCGTAAACAGTGGCGATCGTGCTGTCATTTTCTATCGAATCAGAATGATTGAAAGCACGTGCGTTTGTACAGTTAGGCTGTGTTTCGTGTATTGGCTGCAGCAGCATCTTATCTCTTCCCGCCTGTGTAGGTCCACTCCCTGTTCCCCTTGGATATTCACTCATTTTATGGGAACATTTAACTGTGGGGGGGAAGGCAGAGGTCAGTGATGCTTGCCTTGCTGTTTAACACTGAACGATGATGATGACGATGATATATGCCAGATGCAAGCTAGACCAGTTATGCTGTTTCGTTCGCAAGAGAGACTCGGTTTTTCAACTGCACTCTTTTTATATAAACGTGTAACTGTGGGGAAAGGCAGTGGTCAGTGAGGCTTGCCTTGCTGTTTAACGCTGAACGATGATGATGATGACTGAATGACGATGATGATAACTAACAACATGTACAGTCCTCAATCTTGTTTATAATTAAAATTTAACTCTTTTTCGACTGGTTCTTTTATATGTCGACCTTCACTCAGCTTCAGATCGAGTTATCATCAATCACCCTAGTTTGTTCCACTCTCACAAATCTTGTCAATACTGTGGGTCACTGTATTTCTATAATAACACCCAAAATATACTCACATTTTTAAGCACGCAAATAGAAAATGAAATTTTCGTCCTCGTCATTGCTGTTTTATATTTTTGTCTAAAATTTTCAATCTGCAGCTAAGTTAACTTGTTAAGCAGCAACGCGAAAACCAATGTTGGACTTAATTTGCCCAGTATAAAAGACTCCCAAGGTTAAGTCCATCTCCAGCTGAAATTACCGCGTGAGAGGAGAAGGAGCACACACAACAACGAAAGAGAGTAATAAAAGTGTTTCCACCTGCCCAAAGAAGTCAGCCATCTTGGCCAAAAATCTCCAAGCAAAGGACATCTACGGCATTCAAACCGCATTTTCCCGAAGTTAAAACCTTAGTGACTATCGGAATTAAACTAATCCAGCAGCAACTGTGTGTGTCCTTCTTGAGGACGGGTACAATTGGCAACTCATCCCACAAGAACGAAATGCACCCACTGTTTCAAATGTCACACATCAAAGAGTTCAGCACCTTTATGAAGAACTCTTCACCCAATCAAATGCTCTCCAACCAGTTTGAAAACAAAGGGAAAGAGTTCGTAAGGACCAAGCAGTTTTCCCTGCTTCAGTAGTTCAACATTCCACTCTACCTCCACTTCCGTTGGCGGATCAGTAGATACATCCAAAGAATTCGTAGCTGCGACTAGACTGTTCGTTTAAGTTGCTGTGATTTTCAAAAAAGCTCAAAGACAAAGCTATGACAATATCTTCCTGTCATACTCACTCTGGAACTCAATCTCATTTTCGTTTTGTCTCCTTGCGCTTTGGCGTTTACGAAAACCCTGCTGTTCCCCACTTGGTTTGCACTTTAACGTCGAAAGACAAGATACGGACTGGACTTTATTTGGCTCCTGATATACAGTGTTGTTTCTCCAAAAATTTCATGTCCTTAGTTTATTTTTACTTGTCATTTATTTGTTTGGACTGAATAGTCGAATTTTCTATTCCCACCGGCGTTGAATAGAGGTCCCCAGGCTGAAATTTGAAATCGCATGACTACAAAGGCCATTCAACTACAGACAAACTTACACTTGTTTCTAATTAGTCGCATTGTACCTTAGATCATATTTAGTCGTAAATACTCATACTCATACTTTCCGCACAAAACCTCAAAGGGCGCAACAGCTTGTAAACTAAATGTTTCGTAAGAAGCACTGAGTTGCAATTTCCCCAGTTCCACAACAAAACAAAACATACTGAACAAGAACCATCGTAAACAAAGCGATTACTTCAGTAAATATTAGTGGTATTTGCACCTTTTGTAAAAGGAAAAGTAATCCGAAGACCACTTGGTAACAACTTACTAGATTTAGCCTGTCCATTGGAGGACAGATGATAAATTTCTAGTCGGATGGATACAATTCTTTCTACAGCCTGGCTCAGTTCGGACGGGTAGTGATCAGCTTCGGCAGTCCCGGTTGATGGCATACAGTACAGTGGGGGAAGTTCTTTGAGTCTGGGGGGAGAAATATCTTCGAGATTGGTGGGATGATCGACTGGAGGCAACTGAGAAAGTAAACCGTATTCATCGGATTCTGTCGAGTTTAACAGCTCCATTATTCGTCGTCGGGCTTCCACACATTTCCGCTCATAACCCCGTGCAGCCTCGTTTAGATCTAGCAATGACTCCTGGTACGTCACCTCGAATTCCATATTCAGAGAACTGAAAGCATTTACGGAGGAAAACCGACAATATATATATATATATATTATACTGACTTGAAAACGCGCATGTATGAATAAAATCGTACAGAAGCCAAGTACAAGAAGGACGAAAAATAGGTAGCACAAGGTTTTTGCCTCCGATGTAATATTTTAATGTCTTTCCAATAATTCCGTTCTGACTCTTAGGAGGAGTGTTTTACAAACTAATCGTAGGACATTCGTCCCATTGAGTTCGATTCAAAACCATATATCTTGGCGTCTCTGATCAACGACAATCATTATCTATTGGATCCCAACCAAGAAGGAGAGAAGCACCCGCCGGTGCCAAATTCAAAGCCAACTTATTCAAACGACTATGCCAAATCGCAGTTTGACTCTTGAGTCGATTCTCCCAGTCCCGTCTGAGACGAGCAAAAACGAGCACAAGGAGTCAAATGTGGGCATGTAAATGGCGAATACCTGGAGCAGAGGACAAATCCCTACACCCAACCAAAATCAACGCACCTCGTCATTCTTCGCTCAACTTTCTCCACCACATCCGAGCAATGCTTCAGAGATATCCGAGGTCCAATAGAAGAATTGAAGCAAAAGTCGCATTAAAACTAACGCATGGTCCGATTCGATGTACGTGGTTCAGTATGATCTACAGTTCTGGACAGAAACGCGCCAACGGTAGCTAACTGCGATATAGTCAATCTGACTCAAAGTACCTATCGAGTTAGAGTGCCATGTTGCTGTGCGACGCGAACTGTGTCGGAAATTCGTACTAGATAGGAATAAATGATTATCTGCACAGAATTGGAGAAGTTTTCCCCGTCGTCTGTTCGCTGTGCAGGCAAGGCGCATCGCCCACCTAAACAGGACTCTGATGCACTAAGTTCTCCAATTTGCGCATTAAAATCACCAGCTACCACTACAATGTCAGACCGTTTGCTCTTCCGAACAAGAGTGACGAGGTAATCGCAAAACTCGTCTTTCTCCATGTCAGTGCTGCAGTCTGTTGGAGCGTATGCCCAGATGACAAATAAACTACGCCTAACACTACTATCCTTTCGGACGCCGACTGATCCCTGCAGTCTCATGGCAAACAAGCGACTGTTAACTGGGATCCAGTCTAAATGAGCTGCTTCAGCCTTCTCACTCAAGACTATCTCAAACCCGCGTTGACCCACAACTTGAGCTGCTTCGTCTCCTGAAATGTGCAGGAAATATCTTGACGAGACATTGGGCGCAGTTATTTGAATTACTCCACTCTACTCGAATCCTAAATTCGTGTTTTACTCACGCAGCAGACATCAATCGAAAGTGAGTCCACTGTCAGAGAGCCAAACACGCCTGTTGGCCAGCCTGCATTAAAGTGCACACAATGAAGGAACCGAGATTCAGAGGCTGACGAGGCTTGAGAACATGTGAGCTAACAGACTGAAAATCACCTACTACACCACTTGACTACGAACCGTTGCGAGTATCGGGCGTGTTATCAGTGGGGGCATTATAAATGAGCAGAGGGGGACAGAGAATTGGTCGGGGGACAGAAGAGGAAATCCTGAGCAATGGCATATTTACCAATACTTACACTGCTCGATGCAACGGACAGCGCGGTCCTGATTATCGTGCGCGTCGACCGATGTAGAATGGAATTATTTGTAGATGGTGGATGGATACTATTACGGAGTCCAGCCACGAAACAGGAGTTGGAGTAGGGTTCCCAACCAAAGCCTTTGGTCCTAACGAGGATCTGCCTACAATGGGGAATGAAAGACCCTCCACTGAGATCAATTATTCTTCTATTGAATTTTCTGATTTAAATGCTAGCTCAAACCAACCCCAACCTAGGGAACCAATAAGCTACTTCGTCTGCCCCCCACCTATTGACGTTTCAGGTAGGGTTGGATCTTCGGCTTGAGATAAGTCATCCGGTATAGCCCGTTGGGTCCTGGAGGCACGCAAGCCATCACACCACCTCGAGCTGCAGTTCTGCAGTGACGGCAGTCCATATTTCATGTTTACAGTGTACACCCATGGTTTATCAATGGGTAGTGTATTAACCGGTTGTCCAGATCGAAACAAAAGGTTGACTCAGTGTCCCATCGCAGATCTTTGTTTAAAGACGCTAACGTACAACGCAATACGACGTACTGAGGATGGGTGGCCCACTGGAAACTGATGTTTGATTGCTCAGTTCAATAGCTTTTCGGATAAGGTCACATCTTGGCTTCTTCCACGGGGGCCACTGAAGGCAGAGCCACATGTTTTGTAGGTACGTTGTTTGAGGTTGGTTCGAAAGCAGCATTTAGCCAGGGACATTTGACTGACCACTAATGATCGATCGTTTAGCTGAAGAATGAGCAGTAAATTTCGTCCTCAAAATTACTGAACATATTACCATGAGGTCGTAGCGAGGATAGATCTCGGACAATCATGTATATTTGAGACCATTTCTAAATAAATTCAGAATGAGTAGTTAGCTCCCAGGAGATACCCATCACTTATCATAGTCAGGTAATTGGGACACTGATTTTACGAGTTTGTCAGACTGTCGTCTTGAAATCATTCGTCTTTTACGAGGATTGACCAGTATGTGTCTGTTGATCTCGGATGGCCTGCGCCTGGTCAACTTGGGAGTATCATGCCCACAAACAAATCACATATCAACTCGATAGCGATTCTTCGTTGATAAATTTCTTGCAAAGTCGCTCTGCTTTCTTTTACGTGTACAATCACCCTCAGATTTATCAGTTTCTTTTGTCATCTCTACCTATCGTCGGTGCTGAAGAGAGACAGTCCAGTGTGCATTAAGCCTATGCACGCTGCGTCTCTCCAACGACGACGACATTCATCATTCAAACTTGGGGCATGAGATGTGCATACAGGTCAGAAAAATGGCTCGGATAAGATCTCGGAGAGCACTGATGTTGACATCAGCTGACTACAGGAGACCCGTGTTGAAAAAAAAGTCACCGCTGATTAATAGGGGTGCTACTTTTTCAACGTTATTCTAGAGACAATGAAGCCGAGGCTTCTGTTTATGCGGGGGTCGAAATATATTCGAATGCCACAGTGGAGAATACCCTCTTACAGTGGAGTCCAGTTAACAACCGGTTGCGCTGTACGCATTAGAGGCTCGTGCAAAGGAAGCGGGAAAAGAGCTGTTGGACAATCTCTGTTTGTAACCTTTGTGTATACACCTACAGACTGAATACTGCGAAGCATAGGCCCTATCAGTGTTCAGGACCTAATAAACACAGTGCGAAAGCGGACATTGTCGTTTTAGCTAAGGACTCAAATGACGGGGTCGGTAGTATTGCATCCTGTGGACATCACTTCGAATGTCGCATTGGTCTTAGTCGGTGAAACGTTTTGAAACCTACGCACCCACCCTTGACTATTTTTCTGGGCGCCAGCTTTAAGAAGACAAAGCACCGTTCATTAATTTGATGCCGTTCATCGTCAACTCAGGATAGAGCTCCAAACGATTATCACAAGCTATGAACCGCGAGGACGTTTAAAACTGACGTTCGTTCTGAGGAACTTGCCTCGATTCGAATCAGGCATTGTCGAATGCGCGTTGATGGGACGACCAAAAATATGGCATCCCAAAGCTACATCATCAGGCTATCAGACTTCATCGTTCTGGTCGAATTCCGAGTTGGAAGCCATTCACTATGCCAACTTAGAGCAATTTAGGGCACTCGTTAAGTCGGCCTTGTGGATCAATTGCCTAATTAGTCGCAGCGGTATCTTCCTGCCGGTAAATTAGTGGACATCAGAGGACTCCCTTCAACTTATGGACACCAGCAGTTTAGTCATAGCATATTTGGCTGCCAACCACGCTCGTCTGACCGTGGATCACGAACTTATTGCAAGCATAAAAGGGGACCGTAAGAGCTAGTGGTAAAAGCGTGTCGCTGAGATGAAATCAGTTGGTGCCTCAGGTTACTTCCGAAAGCTGATCCACCTAATTCGTTCTACTAGTGCCATAAGACACGGTGTAAGCGAGACAATCTCCAAAGTCGACGAAACATTTATTCGTAATCCTCAGTGGCGCCTCGAAAAATGAGGTAACCACTTCCACCTGCGGTTCAACTAGTTCAATGCTCCAAAGGACACATCCGCCGGACGTATCCCTTAGTGTCTTTAGACCCACCTGACGAAGCTAAAATCTGCATTGCACTTACATTCCCCAAAGAGCAAAAAGGCCCCAAGTCCTGATGGCTTGTCGCTAGCTTCATTCAAAGACCGAGGTCAAGATGGAATGAAAGAAGAATCATGGATCTAGGTGCACATCGTTATTTCATGAATAAAGAAGTAAAAGACAGAATAACCGATGATGTGAATGTGAAAGATAGAGAATCTACCATGTTCAATCATAAACCTAGCTCTTTCTTTCCACCTCCCCCATGACTATTCTCACCCTTCACAAAGGTGCCGGTAGTACATGATTTGTACATACATGTGCACAGATATATGTATATTTATATACCTTCAAAGGAAGGTACTAGTTTATCTGTATTGATTAGTGCTCGCTGTTATAAGGTTAAGAGAGCACGACGTGATCGCACTTACTTCGTGATGACAGATGTGACGGCGTCATTAGTGATGAACAAGTCTAAAAGAGGATGGCGTGCCTCCCAGACAAATGTAGTCTCACCAACACACAGTTTTTCATCGGGAGATCGATCGGTGAGTACTGCAGATATAGAGGACAATAAAATGACGCAGAGCACAACTCCACCAGCGAGTCCTCTTTTCAGTTCAGTAAAGCGGGCACAGGATAGAAGCGACCAAACGGACTAAACAAGCGTTGACGGTATGCACAAGACGGCATCCATCTCCAAAAGTGTTATCTTCTTTGTACCCTTCATGTTATAACGGCGTGGTTTCCGCCCCAAGAAAAAGTGGTAAAATACTCATCTCATTCGCACGGCTAGAGGTTACTACGTGGGCACTTTGTAATATGCAGAGTAGCACCATATTACCCATTCAATGAAACATACTTTGAAACGCTGCACCACCTAATTTGCCTAATTCTCATCAACAATGCTCCACTTCAGAGAACACGCGCGTCCTATTTTGCATTGAATAGGGTTTTGAACAGTCTAACCGGCCGCCCCCTTACCAACTCTTCTTTCTAAATGTTCCAGCCGTTGACTACTATGCGAGCGAAATTGACTCGCATCTCCAGCCTACACTGCTATCAGATTTTTATGTCCTTGTCCCTAGTTCATAGAGTGCTGTTGTGTTGCCCACCTGGGTGGATCTATACACACACTGAGACACAAGACGTAAGCACTAGGCTTCGCACGATAATACAGGAGCACGCGGCTTGTGGTCTAGCAGGACACGAACACAAACTGAGGTTAGAGACAACGACTAGAGCTCGGATCTTCAGGCGCCGTAGTCGCACAATGAATGGAGCTGAACAGATGCTTCCTGAGTGAGCAGCCACACAGTTGCAGTTCCAATTAGAAAACAGGACTATATGGTGAGATGCCTGACCGTCCAGGTTCTTTTACCGAGAGCTGCTTGGACCTGGTGATGTTTCGACAACAGGAGGGTGGAAACGTCCTTCAGTTCGGACAAGAGAGGAAACAATTGATGGGATGCCGTCCTCACAACTATCTCAGCCCCACAATTCACACCCTGTCCTCTCTAAACACAGCTACTCATGCATTGTCTAGTCTCCTTCTGAATTCTCGCACTGATCCCACCTCGACTACTTCCTCCGGCAGCCTGTTTCAGTCAGCCACCACTCGTATGGCAAAAGATTTTCTCGTCAAACCGGTGACTGCGTGTTCTCGCACAAATGTCTTTCTGTTCCCTCCCAGTGTATCGTTCCCCCTTATCTGGAAAAGAGCTCCACGGTGACCCCGTGAGTCAACCCTTTCCTATTTGTTTTCAGGGAGTACAAGCCAATCGCCCGGGCCTCTGCTCATACCCCATGTTTCTCAAATATACAAACCACGGAAAAGGAAATGGGGAAGAATTCGAAACCACAAGCCGAAGAGAGAAGACGAACATAGGACACTGCATCACGTTTTGTGGTGAACCATCAGTACAAGTCAGAATTCAAGTGGGCCCTACCGATTTTATAGTTTTGTGGGATCGTCTTGGTCGATAAGTGAACCAGCCAATCACAGCGAGTTTTGATGAATATTTTTGCGAACGTATAAAAATTTTCAATCGCACAGTGTTTAAAATGATCTCAGTCTCAAAATACTACGGAAAAGGTGAGTTCTTTTTGAAAAGTAACTGCAGAACTAAAATCTGTGGCACCAAAACCCTAGAATGGTCACCGACCAAGAAAACTGCATAAACATAGTTTGCATCCAACGCCGTCAACCCTAATATGTTCAGCGTTTCAGTTTCCTCACCCATTATCCCTTGCTTTCGTGGTTGGAAAAGCTCCATATCCCCCAGCTTCGTCGGAAAGTCCTTCACGGCTTGCCCCTCTGTCGTCCACATTGGTGGCCGTCGAAACATTTCTATACAGTTCACTGCTTTCTATAGGAATGATACTATTCCAAATGAAGCCTGAATATTGCTTCCTAATAAAGATTACAATCTTCTAGTTTCCTATACGAGATAGAGGACCTCAGAAGTGCTCATCTGGCTCTGGTGGCAGTCTCCTTACTCCATACGCCCATTTGACGCCCATAGTCGCCCTATCTGGAAGCCGTTAGCAACCAGTATCCCACTGAACGTAAGCGCCCCATGCTCTTCTGCACTTGTCAATCCCTCTGGGGTTCAGTGAGCAGGTGGCTTTTGCTCTCGGTAAATGGCATGTCCCACCTGAAAATCAAATCAGTTACCTTTAAATCCATTTCTAAATTAGACATTTCTCTAGCACTGATCACATTCGCACCATCGCTACTAAGCCGTTCATTTACATAAGAAACAAAGGCGGTCCCAAAACCGACGCGTGGGGAACTCTGCTGGTTACACTTCACACAGGATTCCCGCTGCGTTCTCTAACAGTAAATCTCCTGTAGCTTTGAAAGTTCTTCATCCGCCATGGTGCTTTCCCGGACACCGCAAACGTGCTCAGTTTGAGCACGAAAGTGCAGTTAACAGATTTGCTGAATTCGAAGCAGCACAATTCGACCACCTTCACTGGTCCGGTTTGGCAGTCACCTCATCCAAGATACCAAGCAGGTTTGCGAAGCACGACCTGTTTTCCAGAAACCGGTATTAGGCTCTATGTAGCAATCCATGTTTCATCGAATGCTAGTATAAATGCTTTCTGTCCCGTTTCTCTAGACATTTACACAACATGCATGACAGTCCTACTATTCGAGTTATCAGTCTCGTCTGTTGCCCAATGCCAGTCACCACTGTTGCTAACTTCCTACCTGCCGCTATCTTACCCTTTTGGCCGTGGCCTAAAACAAACTGCTTATATGTTTGCTGACAATAACAACTGCAGGCTGTATGACAGCCAAGTGTGTACCACTGAGACCAATTAATTTGCTTGCTTGCAGGCCATTAAGCAATTTTCCAGTCACCTCCATTGTTACTGTTGCCCGCGGGACGCAATGCCCATTCTACTTCCATTGTCTGGTCGTTGTATGCCGCGGAAGCTTTTGCATAACGCTTACCATTTGTTTCGGTCTTATCATGTTGTCCCCGCGATCCTATTTTTCACCAAGACTTTCTGGCATTAATCAAGTCTCAATGAAAGTCAGTATGTGGGGGTTTTGCTTATTACCATTAGCCTGAGACCCAGAATCTTCGTGTAAAGACTAGAGCAGTTGTAGAGTAGACACCGCATGGAGGGTTCCCCATGTAAGGAATATGACTTTTTATCCCGAATGGCGTCGTTAATGGAACGTTGGCCACCCAACGCGGCCTCCATTTGCACGGTGCACAGGCATATCTTGTTCTCACGAGATAGTCAAAAGCACACAAACTTCTGCCATCCCCGCCTCTCTCTCCGTTGTACCGCTCAAGTGTCGTCGTTATCAGTATTCTGATCGTGCAGTGCCGAGTTGGAGTAACGATCATTTCGGAGCAAAGTTATGAGATAACCAGCCTCACATGGGTTGCCAGTCTGTGTTAAGGACAAAAACAGGCGTTTGAGGTAGGTTTGGAAGGGTGGCAAATTGAAAGTAGGGACACTGAGGTTGCAGATTAGTTTAAAAGAGTTATCCTATTCTCTCAATATTTAGGTTTTTCCAGCGGATCTTGTTACGCAGCAGCGACTCGTTCCTTGGGTTGACCACGGAACACCAATTCTACCGTGGATCTATGATTACAATATATATACCTACATATGTCGTTGCTGAATAGTAAAGAAGCTAGCTATCCGGTGCCACTCATCTAAAAGTAACAACATCAAAGGATGCCTATAAACGAAATAGTGGAATCAAAGTTGCCATCGATGTAGTGTGCCGGGCAGTACCCACAGGAGGGTACAATTGGTCAGCTCGGCAAGCTCAGTTCTGCGTGCACTAGGAAAATTCGGCTCCCATTCACTCGAGCGTCCAGAATGGTGTGCTGTTGGCTGGTATCCGTAGCTCTGAACGCCATGTTATTTTGTTTCTGAAAGGCAAAGTATCAGGTGAATTATCAGATCCAACATATAGGTTTTGTTCCCAATTGAAAATTTCTATTCAAGCTCTGGGTAAAATACTGCCCAGCGGGTCTCCAGGGAATCTTGGAATCCAGCAACATTATTAGTGCCCACCACATGTTCTGGTGGTCGGTTTTGTTGTAAAGAATCTCACCTAAAGCCTTGTGTGATTGCACTATAATTTTGAACTACGCCCTCTGGTCTTCTCTCCAGTGTAAGAATGAGCGGTTCCCCACGTTTTGTTTGAAAAACCCCTCGCGATTTTGCATGTATCAATTAGATCAACGCGCATGCATCGGTGCCTGGGCGAGAAAATAGCAAGTCCGTGGGGTCTTCCGTCACAGATTTTGTGCCCTCGGCCAACCATAATCTTGGTGGCCAGCTTCTGCACATTTTCTGATTTACGGCTCCCAGGCTTGAACGCAGTACAGTATGGTACCGGGGACCAATCACTTGGGTTCCCTGCAAAATATTGTTGAGCGGAGCATAAAATGATTCTATCTGGCCCTTTTTGCCGCCCTTATTCAGTGTCTGTATGGTTTGAAATTGCTCGTATTAATTACACTCGGATCCCCGGTTGGGGAAGCATCCATAATATCACCCATGTCATTCACTGTATGCTCTCCCCCAGAGGTCAGACTTTGGCATTTGGCCAGTTTCGATGAAAGGTCTCACCTGCTAGGCGAGGATTCGACTTCCTCGATGTATTCCTCTAGGTCTACACCTAATAATTTAACATCAACAAAAACAGCATTGGTTGCATATGCTCTTTGCTTGCTTGTTGACGAACTTGAGGAAGAGTGTGGACCCGAGTACCGAACCCTGGGCAACACCACTTAGCTTCCTCTGAGAAAGCCGTCCTCCCGAGTGTTAGCTTTTTTCGTTATCCCCAGGGTTTTCGTTTTGCAATTCAAATGATCGTGGTTAACTGAGGTGAAAGCCTTGCTGAAGTCAATGTAGCAGACTTCTGCCCAGTGGCCCTCGTTTAGACGCATCGTTACCAGATCGGGAGAAGCAAGAGAATCGTAAGTCAGTACCTTCCTACCATGAATCCTTCCTCTGCTGCTGAAACAGCACTGTGATTAACTAGGTGCTCGCATATTTGCCTTTTGCTGCTCCTGTCGAAGCCCTCACACAAGACGCAGGTTAGACCCACCAGCCTGTAGTTTTTCGGCCTGCATCTAGTTCCAGGCATGTGTGTTCCCATTACTATCGTAGTTTTTTTTTCTTCAGGCACATCCCCTATCTGAAGGAGGCATGGTGGAACTGCTTGACATAAATTGCAATTAGCTTCGCTGATGGCCGAACGAAGGCCTTATATATCCCGTCCGGACCGGCAGTTTCAAACCTAATTCGCTTGCTTACCTCTCGTCATCTGCACCTCATTTGCAAAAAATCCGGAATTTTTGTCATCTGAGAGGCTCCCGCGACTCGCAGGTTCAAATTGGCTTCATCCGGCGGGTGCAATACTCCCCAGGACGCTTACAGTATGAAATTTTTTTCGAACTTAGTGAACGACACGTTCCATGAGTTTCCACACGAATGACACGCTCTTAGGTTTGTCCAAATATCCCTTGCTAGGTTACGCCCAATAAGGTACTTTTCTCTTCGTTAGAGAGCTTGCGCCTTGTTTCGAGCATGTTTATATCTCGCATGGGTCAGTTGATTAGGACACACTTCGTGCATAACTCATCTCTTTCAATTTCCTATGCTCGCCCTTTTTCCTTTGCGACCATGAGAAATGATGACTGCTTTGAAAGACCTTAAGACGGACGAACTCCTAGGTCAGTCTGAACAGTCTTCCACTAATTACCCCTCACTTCCTTCCTACGGTGGTACTTTCGCGTGCCGTTATACACGGACTCAGTGCCAAAGCCCAGCTCTTTTCTTCAATCCTCAACATAATATAACACCACAGTGTGAGGGTGGACAGCTCCATCTTCACCTCGGCGCTTACATCACCCTTTCTCTGGTTCCCTGTGTATGGCAGTCACGTGTGTCTTTTCCCAATTTCGCCGACCAATTTTCGTCTTTTCATCGTTATCACCCACAGCTCCACTACACGGGGCGGTCTTTGGTTATGCTCTCCCAACCGCCTTAAGGAGTCTCAGTTCGGGAGCCTGCAGCCACGCCCCAGTGAATACTGGAAGTCCGCCTTTGGTATCCTTAGATCTGATCCTGCTGGTGGCACTGTCATCCGATTTCACTGTAATCTCTCTTTTGGTGATCATTCTTATTCACTAAAATGCAGCCATGAAGCCGTCCCCGTGACATGGATTATCGAAACCTAACCAGAAAGACGGAAGTTCCAGCCCCCGTAGTCCATCCACTTTTTGGCCTCAGTAACTTTTAAATACCTACGTGCTCCGGGAATTTTACCATCCTGCGCA
This sequence comes from Fasciolopsis buskii, assembly GCA_008360955.1. NCBI lineage: Eukaryota > Metazoa > Platyhelminthes > Trematoda > Plagiorchiida > Fasciolidae > Fasciolopsis > Fasciolopsis buskii. The sequence continues at coordinate 25,716 of LUCM01001582.1, forward strand.
GATTCACCAGGCGGCACCTTACCGCCCTTTCTCTCCTCTTTGGAACCTTCATGTAAGGCATTGTCGTCCGATTTCTGTGCAGTATCTAACACCTGGCTTATAGGATGTTTCTCTTGCTCTACAAACCGCAGATTTGCTTGCGTCTCCGAATATTTCATACCCGAGTCGAAGACATCATGTCTTTGCCGAGGACCCTTATCCATCAAGTTTCCCGCCCCTCTTAGGTCCCTTTTTCTGCTTTGGTTCCACGTATTGTTCTGTTTCACTTTTCCAGCTTGTCGCTTTCGCGCGCAAAACTCCCGTTTCATGGCTGTCGATGAGTACGTACTCTGGGGGTTCCGTTTCTTCCGATTTTAATTCGTTATCACAGGCCATGCTAGGGGGCCAGTATTTTTATTTCTGCACCCACGCTCGTTCCGCCTTCCAGGACGAATAACCACCTTGCTCACGCTTCTTCCTGCAGCTCGCTAAAATATGGATTTCTCACATAGGCATTTCCTTACTTTTTATGTGCCCCAAGGTTCGCCGCTAGCCGTTCTGATTGGTTTTCATGATGGCCATTTGCATGGAATTTTCGCACTCTATATAAACCCAGATTAGCGTATCATGTTGTCAGTAAATCCCATATATCCCTTCCCATGCCTATACAGGTACAAGTGAACTTTTTGTTACACATATCACATTGTACCACTATTGCCACATTCCACCGAGGCAAGTAGTTTTCCCACAATTCCCGCCTAGGTCGGCGCTGTGCTCCGAATCTCTAGTCTGCAGTACTCTTCCAGTCGGTTGAACTAACGGTGATAGTTAGCTGTAATTCAAGCAAACTAAAAACAAACGTCCGACACTTCTATAACAAGTGCCTGGCTTCGACCAGAAGGATTGTCGTTCAGATGCAAGAAAGTAAACAGCCACTTACATTTGTGCCTGCTGATTAATATCCTCAGGTTTTTCTTGTCCATCTACGTGCCCTTTGTGATTGATTTGCCTTGAACTGAGCTTTCGAGCCGGGATTTGATGAAATTGACCGTTGAAACCTCATGTATTTGCCACTGTAGCAGCCCTCCTATGCTTTTAAGCTTACTGAGTAATTACCCTACTTTGCTGGTTACCCTGTCTTTTCTGGACGTAGATCGACTCACTGTTTTCTTTTTTATTCTTGCTCACAAAACTACAGCTTTTGAATTTTTACTTCTCATTTCAATTTTTTTTCTTTTTCCCGCATTTCTTTTATATTTTCTAGCACTTGGGGTCTTGCCGTTGTTTTTCCCGTTACCTTCTCAGCTCTCGCTCTTTTATCTTTTGAGATACATTGCTATTTGTCGCATCCTATCTGATTAGCCATGAAACAGAGATAAGAAGGTGCACGAGATTATGCAAGCTTGGGAAACGTAACTTTCAGAAATCTTCGAAAACTGAAGTATTGCTAAAGAAAGACATTTGCTCGTCTAGTATTTTCCTTATCGGTAATATCCTTGGTTACTTTGAGGTCTCCGAGCTAAAATGATGACCGCAAAGCAGCACGTTGTTCAAAGTTAAGGTTACCCAGGCAGTCGTTCCTTCCATGTTAGCTGCCCAACGCAACGACTTTTATCGTGTAGCCGAAGTTCCTGCACTCCACCTTGTGTTCTACTTAAATGAACGAAGCATGTAAGAAATGACTGTGGCCGCCGTTGTCAGCCGGACTAGAACTGCCAATAAATGGCGAATGAGAAGGTTGTTTGGTGAAGTTAAATTAGCATGTCTCATACCAATTCAGCTGCCCAGGCATGAGAGCCCCGGTAAGTAATTCTGGAACAAATACAGCTTCAGAGGCTTCCGTCTGACATACGAAACGAGTTATCTTAATCCACCAACAATTATCTAGATTTCGTCGCCAAGAACGCCTCATAAGACCCTGGAAACATAACTGTAAATTTAGCTAGATTGACCATATTGTTTCATTAACGGCAACAGTCCATGATTTGGTTGTGAATGTAGTAGGGCTGCTCCCAGGCCGGTAACTTCTCTCGTTCAGTAAGATGTGTCGCCAGGACCGGTAGCCTACAAGAAGTGTCATTATAATTCATTTCCATTTCCAACAACCAAAGATATGTGCTGGTGCTATCAGCGCTTCTGGTCCAGGGTGATATATTGCTTTGCGTCATGCCTTACGGCACGAGCCGATCAGAGAAACAGTGGCGCCAGTGCTCTACGGTGTCAAACATCCGGAGCCTGAGCAGCCACCTATTGTAAATTGTGGATCGAAACTACGGCACACGCCGCTTAGTTGACAGAGGCGATAAAACAAGCAAGCCTCTGTCTAAACTTCACCCAGTGGACAGGCTTCAACGTTTTAGTTTGCTTGCAGCACAGGACGTTTCAGCGCACACTTACGGGCACAATTTAAAGACAATAAGTTTTGATTCCATCCCTGCCTTTCTTTGGATTTTCTCGGCCGTAGATGTTCGCAATCCAGTTTGGCGCTCCAGCGTGCATCGTTCTGGCCTCGTAGGAAAAGTTAAGCATCGTTACCTTGTCTATGGAGTTAATAATCCGTCTCACACAAGTGTTTACGCCACATCCTTACACCTAAGCTTCAATATTCATTGAACTAATCCCCCGAGATTATTCGATGAGGTGGTTGACACTTCCGTATGCATTAAATCCGCCGAGCGTCGTACCAACCACGGTCAAATATTTAACACCATAGGTCTGCCCATGCACGAAAAACACGTCGACGTGCGCCTGATAGGCTTAAACCTGCGCGAGCAGAATTTGAGATTATGGTAGAATTGATCATTATTTCTGTATTCTATGTCCCGTGAGCTTCTCCACTGGAGGCGATCAAAAAATGTCCAGCAACTAGAGACCGTCTGGGACTATGGAGCCCTCGGAACTACCACTTTACCAGGAAGATACCCACTTCACCTTTTCGGGACATTACAGGCAACCTCAGCGGTGCTCAGTTGTTGTCAAAGATAGACGTGACACGTGAATTCCAACAGATCTCAAATACAGGGTTAGATCCACTTAGAACCGCATTAACAACATATTTCGGCCTCTTCAAATTCTTGGGAATGCCGACCGGTTTATGTAATGCCCCGAAACATTTCGGCGATTCCTTGACCATTGACTAGATGTTTCCAACTTTTTCCTCATATGTTGCCTACATTTTTTTAAACAGGAACCCCCAAAGTAGTAGCGTCTACTACATAAATCAGTTATTTGAGCAATTAGTAGAGCACGGCATGATCTTTAATGCGGGCGAGAGCATCGTTGGGGATACCGTGGTCGAATTTTAGATCATGCTATTCACCTGCAAATTAGCTCGCCGAAAAGGAGAAACCTGAGGGCAATCTGTGAATTTCTACGACCCGCTTCACTTTTGGCATTGCTTTTTACCGGAAGGTTAGCCAATGTTTTTGTTTCTTATAAAACTACCCTCACTTCAAACAGCGTCTAACAGTTCAAACTATGGTACGGAAGGTGGCCCAGCAGAACTGCTGGGATCGTTGATTGTTTCCATTGCCAATAAAGGTACCTTGACATTTGCTTTACTGTAGTTCACTTTGATTCAGAGAATAACCTACTTAAATGTACTGAGGCTTTAGACCAGGCTATAAGCAATGTGCTTCGGTGTTGCTCAGCCTCAAATTGGCCACCACGTGCGTTTGTATCAACGTTTGCCCTCGGCCGAATTAGAATACTCATCAGTCGTTCGTCAGCTAACGGCTGTTTGTATCACGGTGAGAAACTTATGGCGGGTTCCATGGAAAGGCAGTTCAGCGTTCTTACGAACCATAAACGGCTCATTTGCGCCTGTTATCAGCGAATTGAGAAATACACTCTGCACGAGCTGTGGCACTTTGATTCTCACACAGGATTTTCCGGTGAAGTTAACCACGCTCTTGGGGCGGTCACTAAATTAGTGGAAGGTTTCTTTGTGTGGGTATTACTTTTAGCCAGTCAAAACTCGTCAATCTTAAAGCATTGCTTGTAACCCCATGTTCTGATTGACATATAGGGGTATTTGTGAGAATACGCCACTTCTGCAGGATTTGTCTTGCCCACGTCATCTGGTCCCATACTTTTAGGCAACCTTATTTCGCTCTCGCGTTTTAGCCCCTTCATCCTACCGCCGTATAATATTTGTTCTGCTTATTGGCTTATATTACCCTGGTATCCTCGCAACAACAAAATTCAGCACTGAATGATTGCTCCACTTGGTTTAAAAAAGACGTTTTCCAGTTGGCTTGCACTTGCGTTCAGTGCCAGCGGACTGACGTAAACAAGCGGAGAATTGCTTTTTTGCGCAAGGTTGAAACAAAGACGGATCGCCGGCCACCTGTCCATTTAGACACCTTATATCATCTCAGGCCCCTTGAAGGATTTGGTTGCCTATTCAGTATTGTTGACCGGTTCATTCATCGCCCAGAACTGTTTTTATATAATCGCCAAGCCCTGGCGGCGACGAATCCCGAGGTGTTTGATGATAGACTGCTTTTTAGGTTTCCATGAAATAATTCACCATGTGACATCATCGCTCAACTCACCACTATTCAGTTGTTTCATTCTTGTTAAGACTCATCAGCCGTGCATTTTCACCCCGCCCAACCTGAACAAGGACGAACGATTCTGAGTCGAACGCCTCAGCCATTACGCTACCGGGCAGACTCTGAACGATTTGTTGAACTTCACCACATGATGTTGCACCTATCCGTCACTGATTTGCACAGTTACCGTCCGCTAGCTCACAGCGATCGATCCCTACTGGTAGATCACTTCTCTGCAGGTAGCCTAAGTACGACGAAGGCTTTGTATATGACCTACGGAGCTTGATTGCTTGGTGCACTTTAGTAGTACGAGATTGAATGTTTTCATGAAATTAGTTCATGAAAACGTTCAACCATCTACTACTAAAATATATTTTTAGGTTATGAAGCCCCTCACTCAACTGCTCATCATCTTGCCGTTGGCAGCCTGGTAAATCGTCTTTTCGCTAACATTTTGCAGGTTGATCCTCTGCTTCCCGCAGTTAATTTTTTGCACGCAATTTTCGACTATTCACTGGGATTAATATAATCTTTGAAAAGCAAACTAGAAGCACCACCGTTAGAATTTGTGCACGGTAAAACACGCAGTTCACCTGGGAAATAATTCTTTTTGGATAGGATGAACTTTAACGACCGGTTCTCACAGTCCCAACGGTTAGTCCGATGAATGCTTCAATTTTAGATTTAATTCCCCTTGTGCGCAGCAGCAGTGTTCTTGTGTTCCTCCGAAGCTGTAAACATTTTTGTAGGCGTGGAGGGCTTTCAATGGTCATTGTAAGAGGGGATCTTCGAAATGACGGAGAAAGGCAACCGCTTCTGTACGGATGAACAAAATGACAAATGGGAATCTCCATCCAATGATCGTCTTAAGTATGAGCATTTGGATAACGCGACAGAGGCCTCAGCAAGAACCAACCACCGCTCAGTGGTATCGTTAATCCACCCCATTCCACCACCTTAGTTTGGCAGGGGCCAAATGAAAAGGCAATAAAATCAGTGCTAACCTATTTTGCTTATGCTCGCAGTGGCTCGAAAGGCAGGATTGCGACAAAAACACGCGTAAAAAGGCTTTCACAAGTAACATCCTATATTGTACTCTATAATTGTCATGTAGTGTGTCCGATGTTTTTTATATTCCGGTCTTTGGCTCCGAGGAGCCTAGTCATAGAGAATTTCTTTTATGTTGCACACTACCTGCCGTAACCTCAAGCTGGCATACGAGCCAGACTTATTATATCGTTTGTGTTTCAGATACCACACCCAGAGTAGGCGCGCTGCTACTGGTTCCGTCCTCGTAACGGTAGTTCTAAATATGCGATCTTATCACTTCCGGTAGGAACCTGCTAACTAGCACTGGTGCTCAAGTGCCATTCCGCTCAACCGAAACTACGTCGCTGATCGCCTTGGAAACCCCAATTCGGATCTTCGCGGAGGGAGCACGGTTACTACTGCCGTTGGAACGGCTCGTTCACCTCTTCAATTTCCCCGCCCGTACTGCTATCCAAGATCAAAAGCTGCGGCAACAAAAATGACAATATAGAGGACATCCTCGGCTAGTGCAGTTAAGGAATGATTTTACACAGTTTGTCTCCAATGCACCTTCCATCACAACTTACATTCAGCTGCATGTTAATAAAATCAGAAGTCTTGGAATTTCCGCATTCAAAGTTTCATAGAATATACCCAGATAAGTTTAGACAGTTTCGATTTTCTCCTTCACCTTTTGCAGCATTCAACGGCCGTTTATTGGTGGCAAATGATTGGCGTTCCGCCTAGTTTTCACTACTTCCGTCTAACTATCGTGTCACCGTTGCTTCTCATTGCTTCCATTTTTTTATCCGTCGAGCACATAACGCTCTTGTTATTTGGGGAGTCCGGCCCTATCTCTACATCCACCGATGAGTTCTGGCCATGTTCGCGCCAGCAGTGCGCATATTCGGTGAACATGAACACTGATTGACTCGTGGTGGGCTGCTGGAAAACGGTCCCAGGCAACTGTATATTGTTGTGAAATTGGTTTACTAGTTGTGGTTTTTCACTGGCATACTTGTAATTTCCGCATTTCTTCGCAGCATCTGATCACACTTTCCAGTATGGTTCTCAAAATAACTCAAGGTTGCAACCATCCCCTTATCCGTTCTAATTTATGTTATTCTCGTTTCCTGTTCGTCAATGTAAAAATTTAATCTTGCCTTGCGCATGCTTATTATTCACACCTGATGTTATTCGGCCTTACCTACGCCTGTTATGGCCGTTACCTTTTTTGGCGACAGCTAAGGAAGTGCTGAGTAGGGTAGCGCCAGGCCATCAAGTTGGCGCAAAAGTCATTTGGCTAGGCTCCTTCAGCACCGTTTCACTGGGATCATCAACTACTTTTGATGATCTCGATTTTTGAACAACTCCGGTAGCCCATAAACTATTAGCTGTTCCTTGCCGCCAAAGCCTTTCATTCTTCTTGGGAATTACTTCCGGGAATTCGACAGAACTTGATTTCTTGGCGATTATCAATGAATGGTGATTTTCAATGCTCGAAGGACTGTCTCCTTTCTGATTGCTACGCTAGCCGTTGAGGTAGCACGTCTCCAGTTAACCAGGAACGGGAATAGAAACAAGCTGTGACCAGGTAGTATCACATGCAATGAAACAGGCTTGGTTTCAACAGTGTAATAACAGCTCAGTGTTGCCTAATCTGATTGCCTAATGCATGAGCAACCGACGGTTATCGTTCCAAATGATTTGCGATGAATGAGTTGGCTTGACTGAAAAAACTAATTGAGGTGGGCTGGTGATTCACTGGTGAAGCTATCTTTTTGTGTTTTATGTACTGAGGTCCTAATGACCTACAGCATTTGACAAAACCTGGTTGATGAAAGAGGTCGCATTGCAACTGGATGCCCTCTTGCGGCTGAATATTGCGATTTGTTGGGTTAAGGACGCTTATATGGAGGTGACGGCAGCCGCTGGTCTAGATCAAGAATTTATTTATAAGTTTTTTAACTTCATTGTTTTCAACTGCCAATGCGTCAGTCCCTTCGAAAAGAAATACTAACGGATTCTTTCCACCTGGAGGGGCGCAGCTGGAACAGGCCCGTGCTTCTAATTTCTGAGGCATTTTATGATCGCTGGGCCCTACATGTTCCCAGCATTACTACCCACCGTTGCAAATTAGATGTCCTCTTTCCATCTCCTGTCTAAAACAGTACAATGGAATGAAAGCTTCATAAGGTCCGGTAAAAAGCACTGCACGCAAAATGAGACAAAAGGAATTGCTCAAAAAGTTCATGTTCACATTTGACTTAACAGGTGTGCTTCCGGGAGAACCGCTTGAAATCATCAAAATTACTCAGCTTGCATCCCCAAAGATAATCAACAAAAAGGACATCCGCAACTTTTCTTCTACCATTTCCTTTTTCGCAGTTCAGACTGGTTCTCTCTAGTCCGTCGGGTCTACACCACACGGGTTACGTGTCCCTGAATGTTCCTTCAAAAATGCTGGCTACAGCAAACGCAATTTTGATTATCGGTCGTCGTCTTCTTCCGCCGGCATGCATTCTCTTTGTGCAGCCTATTGAACCAATGCGGTGATCATCCTTGATTAGTGAAATATGCGGGCTAGCGTTGTCACCCCCCCCCAAAAAAAATCTTCCCTGTCATTGTCTTGCACAAAACTATCATGAACTTGAACATAAACCCGCTTTTCATTGGCCCAGCAGTAAATGGATTTCACGTGATGTCCGCGAATCATCTGGAATAAAGAGACGGTTGCAGCTGTTCTCGTACAACCACAACAAAGGTCTTTCAACCGCAGAACGACATTGGCCAAACGATCCCATACGAAATAATTTAATATATTCACCAATAAAACACGTTAGGTAGCCGTCCGCTTCCAAACTGGCTGTCAGCCAATTAGCAGACATGTTATTATTTTTGGTCACCTTAACATTCCTATCTTACAGTTAGTTAACTGATAATTGGTGAATAATAATGGTTCATACTAAGCAAACCAACCTTATTATTCAGTCTTATAAAACGCCTGGTGTACCTTTAAATCGGATTCTACCTTCTTCCATTGTCCTTTTTCATTTACCTATCGATGTTCCGCACAATCTCATTTCGAGGTTACTGGTGTTGCATCGCAATTTGTTTCTCACAATTATCCGCTAGCGATTTATCACGTTAGACACGTCGATCCATTTGGAGACATATTCCGTTGTACCGCTCACTTGACTTTGATTTGAACAGCCAGCAAGCTATTTCTGTTTAACAGTTTCTCCCCTGGATCGCAGTCATAAATATGCTTACATGCTGCTGCACGTAGGTCTAGCCGTACTTCCTTCAAATGGTACTCAAAAAATCCGATCATAAACTCCCCATTCCCTCAGCAAATCGATAAATGTGCCCATTACTTGTAATTTTACACCAAACATCTAATAATAATAATGGGTATATTTCTCGAAATTACATAGTCATGCGCAAGGCAAAATCAAATTTACACAAAGATGGCGCAGTGGAAATCGTAAAACAAAAATTTAGTCATGAAGCTGCAATGTCTGTTCTCTGATAAACACAAATTGCAATAAGATAGGCTAAGCACGAGTTTTAGGGCTTTAAATCAGAGCTATATAATCCGTCGCCAAAACTTTGCGGTTGACCATGATTCGCGCAATGCGGGACATTCCATGTTTAAAAGCATCAAAGGTGCACATTGCGGGCGCAAAATTCGGCTGGGAAGAAACGGTGGGTGTCGTCAAATGGCCGGGATCATCAAAAATCAGGTGAGTAATATGGCAAAGATGAAGACCAATATGGGTGTAATAACGGGATAGAGATGAGCCAAAATCACACTGGATA